>LIAE01006447.1:21303-35175 GCA_002287525.1 Diploscapter pachys | reverse complement strand
CAAAAACCCTCGAAGTTTCGACTTTCGAAGTCGAAGTCGAAACTTCGTCTCAGCTCTGGTGCACACACAGGGAGATATGCATTTTTGAAAATTTACTATCTAGAAAGCATTTTATAGTAATTGACCGTCGCACTTCAAAAAATTCTGGAGCTCATACCAATGTGAATCCGAGATCGGATCAGTCAAAACTTTAATCTACCGTAATCCGCTACAGTAATCGATTTTCGAAAAAACGGATAGCACCATGATAGTCAGCGTGAAAAGCTACAATATATGTTAAAAAAATCAGCCAAATCGACGAACCCCTGGAAACAACCCCTTTACTAAGACTTTGGTTTTTCCTGACATTCACTCTTAAATTACCTCTACTATATAATGAAGGTTGTCACTAGAACGACGAGGTGAGCGGGCGCGAAGCGAGAAAATTCTAGTTCAATAAATATGTTTATAATGCACTAACGTGTCTGTTTTGAAATCTTAGTTAGTCATATTCTATTCCCATATAAAGATTGTTATCTGATTTGGAAATCGATACTTTAGAACTAACACAACCATTAGTAATGTGACGCTTATTCATATTATTAGAACATATTTCAGGTAACTAAGATACAACTTTTTAAAATTATTGTGTTTATATTCCTAATAAATATTGTGATTTTTCTATTTTAGTTAATATTTCTAAATTGTGATAAAACCTTTTACATACTACGGCATAATTGCACTACATCATGTGAGTGAATAGGCTCTACACTCATAAAATAAAATTTATAATATGATATTTTAGAATTGTTTTATTTTCTCAAACTAAAATATTGCTAAAGTTTAAGACGCATTCTTTGAATAACCCGAACAAAGGCCGGATAACTGCAAAAGTGTCTCGGATCCGAACCAAACTTATATGGTGGATACACCCATGGACCCTAATCACAAAAATGGGGTAACTTCGACTGATCATAAAAGTCGATAGATTAATCCATTTTTCAAGCGGTTTTCAACATATTACTCAGGTCGATAAGGGATTTCGTTTGGTATATAATATGATGAGTATTGGCTACTAAATGGTAGCTTAACCATATGGGTCGCTACCATTTGATACCATACCATGTTTGGTATTGTTCGACTCCAAATTGAATGGGAATAAATAATAGATATCTCTAGCTTCAATTTGAGCCCAAATGTTGGTAGACTACCTATGGAAATATTCTCGTATGATTTTCTTGAAAATTGACATTAAATTTTGGTTTTTGAGGTACCACTCCCATACCATAATAGATAACTATGAGATGTCTTCACAAAAGTTGCTCAATTTTTCGAGGGCTATCGATTGGTGTATCGTTTGAATTTTCTGATCGATTTTTTTTTAAACTCGATCCTCAGGCCACGCCCATTTGACTGCATTTTTCTCAAACATGTCACGCCTAATTAATGTCTTTTATAACTGATTTTAGGGTAAGTTGATGCGTAGAATTCGAATATGGCATTAGATTTTTGGAAATTGTAAACTTTTTCAGTAGAAGCGATTTAATGCAAAAATGCATGTTTTGAAACTGCCATTTTTGACACTTTTAACTTTGGAATTCCCTCTCACACCCAGCAAGTGGCTGACCTCCCTAAACCACTATATTTCTAGAAAGTACATTCCATGGTTATATTCATCCTCTTTAAACTTTTCCAAAATTTTTTATAGCAAAAGTTTTATTTGTACCTCCCCTTGACAGTCAAATCGTGAAAATGCTCAACTTTGACCCCCACCTAGCCCCGCCCACTTTTGGGGGCGGGACCTAGCACCTGGATTTTTGTGATTAGGGCCCATGGGTGTATCCACCATATAAGTTTGGTTCGGATCCGAGACACTTTTGCAGTTGTCCGGACCCCCCTTTGACAGTTGTTCCGTTTATTCAAAGAATGCGTCTTAAGAGAATGCTACTATTTCCTAAAATTATCGTCTTTCTTTGGATATCGATTGAATATATTTATCAAGTGAAAGCTGACAATATTGATAATAAATTAACAATTTCTGACATTGCTCGAGGTATTTATTTATATTATATAAAAACTAAAATAATTACTATTCTTTTTTTTATAGATTTGACCCGTGAGCATGTAATGAGTTCACAATTACCGCGACATCGAATGGAGTTATTCAAACACGTAAGGAAAGCATATTTTATTAAGCAAAAATAGTTTAAAAATATGATCATGAGTTGGTTTTACAGTGCAATGGGGACATTTAGATATTTAATTATAGTGAAAATGATTTTTACACTGAAAATACTTCTGGCGATCAGTAACAATCGTACTCATTAAGGTATGGGATATCATTGATAGAAATGAACCTGTTGCAAAAATGAGAGAAAAAATTAAACCTATTGCTGAGAAATTGATAACTAGTCAAATTGGTACATCAATTGATCAAGAAATAATGAATCGTCATTTGGTTTGTGGTGTAAATAGATAAACTATTCTAAAGATATTTAATTAAGGAAGAACAAATGATTATGTTTGATTTTATGATTGAAGAAAATAATAGATTCCATAGCATGATTAATTTAAATGAAGATAAGCTTACAGCTGCAAAGGTAAGTGGTTAAGTCGTTAAATTTCTAATTCCTAATATGTTAGTAAAATTATTAGAATACAATATTTGTATCGTTATAGTAAAAAAAACTATAAACGAGATAATTATTGTCGTAAAGTTTATTAAAAAAATATTTTTAGATAAAAAAATTGGATAAAGAAATTCAAGCGATGTCATTCAATATCAGCCTTGGGGGCAAACATGTAGAATTGAAGCATAATGACATTTATGACGAGTACTTTAATTTGTTAAATTCCTATGAAATAATGAATAATAATACTGTTTTCAAATGGTTTCGATACAAAAACAATCCAAATCCAGAGGTAATTTAATAATTACGTGATTATCGGCATTACTTGCAATAATTCTGGGAAAAATACCATCTTTTTAAAAATATTATTGCTCAGTTTAATTTACGCATATCCGCACGTATCCGTGTGGATCGGCAGTTTGAATGCAGAATATAATAATTAACACAAAATCGATGCGACAGGGTTTCCTCATGCATGATTCTTGCCTAAAAATTATTTCAAGGCTTCAATCCATCATAAACTGTTGGGGGATCTGATGAGAGTGATCCAAAATGTCGTTTCTTTTGCATTTTGAAAATAGATAGTTCATTACTTAAGTGGAAGTGATAATTTCAGAAACAAAACGTAATGGTAGTGATTAAAAATAAAATATGCTTGTTCAATTCATCTACCTACTCAGTCGAAGAGATTGCAAAATTCCGCAATTGGTATTGGTCATATCAAATAGCAACTACAAAGGATAAAGTAAATTCTTGTGCTCATTATTTTGAATAATTTCTTAGATTTCAGATTTTTGGAATTGACTCATTCAAGAGGACTTTTGAAATATTTGACTTAAATACTCGACAAATTTCAAGAGGTCTTACCAACAAATCCATGAATGATCGATTTAAACAATTTTACAGGCCCAGATCCTCCTGAATGGCGTGATTTTGCATCTCTGGCTTATTTCAAAGATAAATTGTATTATTTGGGTGGAGAGGATCCTAAAACAAAGAAAAATACGAATCGAGTTGATGTAAGAAAATTAAGTGAAAGTATATGAAATAATTAATTCAGGTTTTAATAGATGGAGAATGGCAAACAGGACCTGCATTTCCTCTTTCAATTAACCATGCTCTAACAATAACATGCGATGAAGTTTTATACGGTCACATTATAGCATATTCATTATTGTAACTATGAATATTCAGTTATTGATGGTTATGAAAGTAGAAAGATATATCGATTATCAGACGATGAACGGGAATGGGTTGAAATTGGAAAGATTCCAGAAATAGAAGATTATTTTGGAGTTGCATCGTTAAATGGAAAAATTTACATAACTGGAGGAGGATAGTCGTTAATTTTGTATGACAAGCAATGTATCATTATATATTTAGTGGTGGACTATTAAAATCCTGTCTGTGTTTCGACCCGTCAGCTCCAGTTGACAGTCGAATTTCTCAAGTTGCTGATATGCATTATACAAGATATTATAATTCGCCCATTGTCGCTAACGGGAAATTATATGCAATTGGAGGGTGAGCTGAGATTTTGCATATCTTTATACGAAACATTTGTTAACTTAGGTTTCAAAAACGTTCTATGGAACATTTTTGTAATTCAATTGAGGAATACGATCCACAAGCGAATGAATGGCGAGAAGTCGGAAAAATTAAAATAAAATAAAGCTTGATTGTAATAATCTCAGATTTCATATTGAAAATTTTATCCAATAAAGTAAAATAATTTAATTTCAATGCACATGATACAGACAACTCTCGAAGACATTCAATAAAGACGTTGAAAAGTTGTAACTGAAATATAAATTATTGAATACTTGTCTGTTAAATATTTTGAATCAAATCCTATTCTTGATTCTATCATTGACAAATTTTATATTTATCAAACCCTGTTAGTATTTTTGTAAAGTGTGTTTGTTTGTTTGTGCACACTTATGTCTGAAGATGTGATCATCCAATTGAGATGGGGTTTGCACCAAAAGATACGTAATTCTCCCGCTGTGTGCAACGTATAGGTTTTGTTTGGGTTCGATCAGACGATTGGACAATTATCCTTATTAGAAGTGATTTCTCTTTTAGTGAGTCGATTCTTTGTTGCACTTTTATGGATGAAAAGGAACTTAAAATTTTAGAAAATGGCATCAATGGAACAATTGAATGATGACAAGGAAATATTTTAAATGATTGATTGAATTGGTTTTCTAATTGGATAGTTTTAGTTTTATGGTTTGATGGATTTTCAGGAGAGGAGAGCTATGAAATTAAACATTTTGATGATGTGAGAGAGTATGAACATGAAAGTAAGAAATGCAATGTATGGTAATTTTTAAAAATAAGAAAATATAAATATAAAATTTGCCAATGATAGAATCAAGAATAGGATTTAATTCAAAATATTTAACGGACAAATATTCAATAAGCTACATTTTAGTTGCAATTTTTCAACGTCTTTATTGGATGTTTTCGGGAGTTGTATCATGTGATCGAATTTTTATTGATTGGCGAGAACGTCAATATTCAAAAGTTACGCTATTCATCTCGTTTCTCTTCTACACGACTCACTACTTCGCTTCTCCAAATTCGATTTCTAATTGCTGCATGTGAGTATCGACTTTCTCTCCAATCAACGATATCAAAATTTTGCATCATTTATCATTTTAAATGTACACTGCACAAGGTCAAGGATTTACACGCAAGATTCAGCAATTTTGCTGGCTCGTGTTTCGGTAATATTGGATCCGCTGAATTCATAGCATCCCCGGTCGTAAATTGCAAATGACTTTAGTCCGGCTAATCCATCATAGTGTAAATCAGCCGGCCACCCTGCATATTGGTAAAAATAAAACATTTGCGTGCAAAATTATTTTCTTATTAGAATTAGATAGACTGTGTTATATCCTAGAAATTTATCTTAACTCTCTATGCTTTGATGATATGAAGAGTTATCATAAATACGTCATATTATGGGGTGTAAGAAGACAGATACTGCACACTCTTTGCAACTCGCTTTTACACTTGCCCCGCCTTTCTTTCCCCTCGTTCTTCCTTCCTCCTTTTCTTTTGTTATCTCTTCCGTCTCTTCACGACCAGGGATGGGCCGGAAGTTCCGATTCCGATTCCGACACCGATACCGGTGTCTTGAAAATTTTTGATTCCGATTCCGATATCAGTTCCGGCCTCTCGAAAAAATTCGATTTTGGTTCCGATACCGATTCCGAATTTTTTCAAAAGTCGATTCCGGCCCATCCCTGTTCACGACGCTTGCTATTTCTCGGGGCTAAGCCTAAGAGAAAGTTTGCAAAATGTATGCAATATCTACTTCCTCATAGTCCATAATACTAACTTCAAAATCCACCACCTTTAATAAAAAAAAATATTTCAAATTCCTACCATGATTGGGCCAGCATGTCGTAAGCCCCTTGCAATCCCCGTCTTTACTGAAACAGACCGCCCAACATTTCGGAGCGTAAACGAGTGCACTAGAAGGGCTAGCGATGTTGCACGTCTTAATATTGTAGCAGACGTCTCCTTTGAAGAAATTGAAGATGGTTCCCTTGCCAGTGTGCCCTATAAATAAATAGTGGCAAAATTTTTAGTACAAATAATAAATTAAAAGAAAAATTTATGGCAAGACTAACATTTTCTATTAAACAGCTGCAGAATCATGTGGTTATGATTCGGTTGAATATACGGCGAAGGAAGATTCGGTGATTGAACCATTGAATAGTCATCAGAACCGTCGCCGATAGTGTTATTTTGTCGGGTTGGATGACATCTAGATTAATTCGTTTAAAATTTTATGAAGCAATATTTCCTTACTCTAAGCCCTCAATATTAAGAGTTGGTGTTTTTGATAGCTTCTTCGCACGCGTTTGACAAACAGGACCGCTTAGAATGGATATTGATCGGATATGCTTGAATCCATCAGAACTTAGATCGACAGTATATCCTGAAATTGGATATTTTTTGCATTTACATTTTTAAAATTACAGTATATTTCTAAAATAATGTATTCATTTCCTAATACATTTTCATTAGAATTTTAAAATTTACCAAAATTTCCCGAACAGAAGTTATATCCCGAACAATCGGATTCATCGCTGAAACAGATGCACCAGTCTGGTGGAAGATAGGTCATTGCACTCCACGGAGTGTAGTCGATGCAAGATTTACAGGAACGCGCGAATACTAAAATGAAAAAATGTGTTAATTTTTGCAAGAAATTTGACTATTTTGGTGACAAGCCTCATCCCCAGAGAGAATGTAGCAAATATCCTTCCGATAGAAATGGATAACCTTTGCAGTTCCTTTGTGGTCTGAAATTCCGAATGAATGTTCAAATAAATCAGTTTATCGTACGTTTCTGCGGGAATAGATAGAGAATGGCTTGAGAGTCGAAAGAAATCGGTATTGGTCGAAGACCATTTTTGGAAGTCTTTACCGGAGTATCTACGGGATTGGCATCTGAAAATCGATGATTTTATGAGAAAAAATTTCGATCTTTCACCTATTATTGGTGCATCATTATTGTTTGAATCAGGCATAGGCGAATGTTTCGGTTTTGTCATTTCCTGAAATTTTTATCGAATTGCAAAATATATCGAGATAAAATCAATTATTATATTCTGCATTCAAACTGCCGATCCACACGGATACGTGCGGATATGCATAAATTAAACTGAGCAATAATATTTTTAAAAAGCATGATATTTTCCCCAGAATTATTGCAAGTAATGCCGATAATCACGTAATTATTAAATTACCCCTGCATTTGAACTGTTTTTGTGTCGAAACCATTGGGAAACAGTATTATAATCAGAGGAATTTAACAAATTAAAGTACTCGTCATAAATGTCATTATGCTTCAATTCTACATGTTTGCCCCCAAGGCTGATATTGAATGACATCGCTTGAATTTCTTTATCCAATTTTTTGATCTGAAATCAATTTTTTTGTAACTTTTACGACAATAACTATCTCATTTATAGTTTTTTTACTATAACGATAAAAATATTGCATTCTAATAATTTTACTAATGTATTAGGAATTAGAAATTTAACGACTTAACCACTTACCTTTGCAGCTGTAAGCTTATCTTCATATGAATTAATCATGCTATGGAATCTATTATTTTCTTCAATCATAGAATCAAACATAATCATTTGTTCTTCCTTAATTAAATGTTTTTAGAATAATTTATCTACTTATATCACACACCAATTGATTATCCATTTCTTCTGAACTAATTGATGTACCAATTTGACTAGTTATCAATTTCTCAGCAATAGGTTTAATTTCTTCTCTTATGTTTGCAACAGGTTCATTTCTATCGATGATATCCCATACCTTAATGAGTACGATTATTACTGATCGTCAGGAGTGTTTTCAGTGTAAAAATCATTTTCACTATAATTAAATATCTAAATGTCCCCATTGCACTGTAAAACCCACTAATGATCATATTTTTAAACTATTTTTGCTTAATAAAATATGCTTTCCTTACGTGTTTGAATAACTCCATTTGATGTCGCGGTAATTGTGAACTCTTCATATGTTCATCGGTCAAATCTATTTATAAAAAAAGTAATTATTTTGATTTTATATAATATAAATAAATACCTTGAGCAATATCAGGAATTGTTAATTTATTATCAATATTCCCAGCTTCCACTTGATAGATATATTCAATTGATATCCAAAGAAAGATGATAATTTTAGAAAATAGTAGCATTCTCCTAAACTTTAGCAATATTTTAGTTTGGAAAAATAAAACAATTCTAAAATATCATACTATAAATTTTATTTTATGAGTGTAGAATCTATTTACTCACATGATGTAGTGAAATTATGGTCGTAGTATGTGAAAGATTTTATCACAATTTAGAAATATTAACTAAAATGTTAAAAAATCGCAATATTTATTAGGAATACAAACACAATAATTTAAAAAATTTGCACCTTAGTTACCTGAAATATGTTCTAATAATATGAATAAGCGTCACATTACTAACGGTTACGTTAGTTTTAGTGTCGATTTCCAAATCAGATAACAATCTTTATATGGGAATAGAATATGACTAACTAAGATTTCAAAACAGATAGATACGTTAGTGCATTATAAACATATTTATTGAGTATATTCAATAACTTATAATAGCAGTTTTTTGTTATAAGCTTAATTAGCCCATAAGATTTTGAGAAAACTACTTCCATGGCTTTGTCTTCATATCGGGGATATCACTTGCGTCCACTAATTATATGGAATGAGTTTAAATTTATACATTCTTGACTATTTTTTTCGGAAGCGTTTTTGAGGAAACTATTCAACTACATTTTTAATATACTTGAGCAGAGATAAGTGACAATGAATGATCTGCCCATTTACAATATAAAATATTAGCGGGGCATAGATACTTGACAGTACTAATTTCGATTTTTTGAAGTAAAAATTTTCTGAAACAACTTTTTTTTTTAAATCTCCATAGTCGATTTGTAGAATTGGTATGAAAATTTTTACTGAAAACTGAAATTTAAAAAAGAGTGACTACATTCTTATATAGTAGAGGTAATTAATATCTCATCGAATCTGAAGAAAACAATTTCCCAGAAGATAAATTTGCATATTATCAGATGATATGCTGTTTTAAATAGCTCTATCATATAGTTTCTAGCTAACTCACATTGAGGAAAAGAGTTTTCCAATTGGTTGCGTTGTTATTTTAGATTTTCGAATAGGATGAAAAATATTCAAAATTCCTAAAATCTCATATATAAAATTAAAAGGCTAAAACTTAGCAAATACTTGTGGTTAAAATATATCCATGTGTTAGCAAACTTTCAGCATTCAAAATATGGGCTAATTGGATTTATCATAACGCCCCAACATGAAAAGTCACAGCATTATGCGGAATTTTATTTTTAAAAATCCAAGAGAAGGAAAACTTTTCGCTATATGTTGTAGCGTTGTGATAAATGCAGGATCCATAAAATATTTTTTATTTGAATGAAGCCAAATAAATGCCAATTCTATATCAACTTGAACGTAATGCAATTACAAATAAGTTAGAATAATGATGCCATAATTGAATACACAGAATGATAAGTGGAGATATGTGATTAATTCAAAAAGAAACTCGATTTATTTTGAAGTCGATGAATTTTCCATCGCTTCTTTTGGCATGCAACAGCATTGGTACTTTCCGTATGCGTCCAACTTTTCGCAATAAGTCATCTACCCGTACCTAAAAATGAATTGTATGACATGGATATTTTGAAAAATATAATGTAATTCTGACTTCCATTTATGATTAGGTAATTGATTCGAAATGTTATTGATTTTTTTCCTTTCTTGTTCAGATAAAAAAGTGTTGAATATCAAAACAATTACAATTTCAAAAGTCGATGGTGATCAAATTAAAATATTTGTTTAACTACCCAAAGTTCAAATATGTACGTATTGTGCCCACAATATTTGATTATATGCTTACTTCTCTATGTTCTTTTCAAATCACTATCTCTTTTTCTACAATTCAAAAAAGGAAAATTTACTCTACATTTTTCAGTCTAGTTTGGCTGTTGATGATAATGTGGCAATCATTATCATGCGATGATAACTAACCTTATCCCATGGTTGGATGAGAATTACAAGATATTTCGATTCCGATATACCCATGTAGATATCGCCTTCATTGATTGGCATAATATATCGACTTTCCAGAGCTCTGCTTCCAGTGGCAGTGATTAGTTCGGGACGGTCCCAGTATTTTTCCATCACGCAATTGTAGGGGCTTCCAACAAATGTTTCCCCGGTGATGTTGAATGGGGATTGGAGTTCCCCGTAGTCATTATTTCCTGTTAAAACATTCGCAAAAATATGTGCCAGAGGGTTGTCATCGATCTCGATTTGCAGTTGGAATTGTGCTGACGAACCACCGATTTCCTCACAAAACAGAGTTGCTGACCTTCAAAAGTAAATTACTAGAATGACTAGATATGGCATTTCATTAGTAGAATATTTTTTTAAAAATTCTAATTAATTTTCTTCCTTTTTCTAACTGAAAATTAATTTTGCCATTTCTAAACTGGGTTGACAAAATTCAGAAAAAAAAATCGTAGAAACAGCATAGTAAATTGAATCGGACTGAAATCTTGCAGATATATGAGGAATATATTAGAGAATCTGTGTACAAAATTTGAGTCGGAATAATTCAGGCATTGTGGGTGTGGTGCTCTTGAACGCAAAGTGCGTTCATAATTTTGAGACACCTTATATAGTACCTTAAAAGAATAATGAACAAAAGTCCATTTTATACCTTATAATACCACTTGATGATGAATTACTTCCAGGTTTGTTAAGTGGTATTTTCTCCTAGAATTATTGCAAGTAATGCCGATAATCACGTAATTATTAAATTACCCCTGCATTTGAACTGTTTTTGTGTCGAAACCATTGGGAAACAGTATTATAATCATAGGAATTTAACAAATTAAAGTACTCGTCATAAATGTCATCATGCTTCAATTCCGCATGTTTGCCCATAAGACTGGCATTGAATGATATCGCTTGAATTTCTTTATCCAATTTTTTTATCTAAAAATAAATTTTACGACAATAACTATCTCATTTATAGTTTTTTTACTATAACGATAAAAATATTGCATTCTAATAATTTGACTAACATATTAAAAATTAGAAATTTAATGACTAAGTCACTTACTTTTTCAGCTGTAAACTCATTTTCATAGAAATTAATCGTGTCATGGAATCTATTATTTTCTTCAATCATAGAATCAAGCATAATCATTTGTTCTTCCTTAATTAAATATCTTTAGAATAGTTTATCTATTTACACCACAAACCAAATGACGATCCATTATTTCTTGATCAATTGATGTACCAATTTGACTAGTTATCAATTTCTCAGCAATAGGTTTAATTTCTTCTCTCATGTTTGCAACAGGTTCATTTCTATCAATGATATCCCATATCTTAATGAGTACGATTACTACTGATCATCAGTATTTTCAATGCAAAACTCCTTTTCACTATAATTAAATATCAAAATGTCCCCATTGCACTGTAAAACTCACTCATGATCATATTTTTAAACTATTTTTGCTTAATAAAATATGCTTTCCTTACGTGTTTGAATAAATTCACTTGATATCGCGATAATTTTAATTTTAAATTCATCGCATATTCATTGGCCAGCTCTATTTATAAAAAAGTAATTATTTTGATTTTATATAATATAAATAAATACCTTGAGCAATGTCAGAAATTTTCTCAGCTTTCACTTGATAAATATATTCAATTGGTATCCAAAGAAAGACGATAATTTTAGAAAATAGTAGCATTCTCTTAAACTTCAGGAATATTTTAATTTGAGAAAATAAAACAATTCTAAAATCATATATTATAAATATTATTTTATGAGTGTAGAGCCTATTTACTCACATGATGTAGTGCAATTATGCCGTAGTATGTAAAAGGTTTTATCACAATTTAGAAATATTAACTAAAATGAAGAAAAGTCACAATATTTATTAGGAATATAAACACAATAATAATGATAATAATTTTGCACCTTAGTCAACTGAAATATATGTTAGTAATATAAATAAGCGTCACATTACTAATGGTTGTGTTAGTTTTAAAGTATCGATTTCCAAATCAGATAACAATCTTTATATGGAAATAAAATATATGACTAAGATTTCAAAACAGACACGTTAGTGCATTATAAACATATTTATTGAGTATATTCAATAACTTATTTTTAAATGATTTGAAATTTGAAAAATATAAAATTAAAACTTTATGGATACTTTTATTCACTGTACCTAAAAAATGAACTGACAATGAGTATATCGAAGTCATTAAACTTCGAAATGCCCAGGTAAAAACCCAAAATGTCTCGAAAGACCCGGTCTAGATCGATGATATATTCGATAAAACGGTTTTGTTCAAAAAGTCGAAACGTGAAATGCGCTCGTACAAATATGCACAAGCGTGAATTCGTTTTCCAAATAGGAGTGGGCCGAAATTCCGGTTTTGCAAATGTTAAAATCCATTCCGGTCCATTTCTAATAAAGAAGAAATGGCTTGCGTTCGTTAATGAACATGACTGAATGATAAACCGATTCTGTAAGTAAAATTAATTGTAAGTTTCCCCTATTTAGATGTATAAATTTGAAAATAAACATCATTTAGTAGCTATAAAGTTCAAAATAAAATAACTTTTCCATTAGTGATATTTTCAGGAAGGGTTCAAATACGCGGCTGAAAACAATTACCGCATCAAGCCGACGTGCAGCTACTGCGTTAAATTCGTCGAGAAGATGGCCACTGAGGAGCAGAAGAAACTCTCCACCACATATCGGAGCTCGATCTAGGCAAAATCTCAGGGAAAATTAGATGAATAGTGATAGAGCAGTTTTTAAATGGCCATTGAATTCGTATACTTTCATCAAGATTTGGTAGAATCAAATATTAAACTCTTATAAACTATTGTTTGCACAATTTCGCATTTCTCTTCAAGATGATTTTTATTCGATTCTACAAATTCTAGATACCCAAGTCACTTTTAAGTTTAATTCCGCTACGTGTACAGAGTGACCAGTATTTCTGCATAAATTTTCGAATATTTTTATCGCAGCAGTTTGAATAAAAATTGCAACTTTAAAAAAGTTTTCCACTAAAGAAAATTTTTAAAAACTTTATGACCAGGCTACACAGTGAATGCAATATTTGTACTGCATTTACGCCGTATGTTTTACAGATCAAATCTAATTGAACGTCGCTGCTCCGGATTTTCGCTAAAATTTTATAATTTTCGTCGATTTTGTTTTTTCTATTTTGCCTGAAAATCTCTCCCACTTCATTCTAATCATTTCATATCGTTATTTCTTTTAAAAATCCATCAATTTCACTTAAATCGTTCGATTTCTTCAACGATGATGCAATTTCTCTGACTCCCCTTTTCCCAATCTCCTCGGATTTGACAAATTCGATTACCAGGGATAAGTTCATCTCTCTTCGAATGTGTTGTGGGACTGGGCCCAAATTCACAGTTTACTTAACCCTTCGACTGGAGGCGAAAGAGCGGAGCATTGGGGAGAGCGCAGAGAGGGGGACGTCTCTCGGCGTGCACTGCTTCCCGCTTATGTCTGCACTGCGTGTTTGTCGTTATCGATTATTATCTCCACTGATAACGATAACGCAAAATGATCTACCGATCTGCTGGGTTGTGTTGGC
>LIAE01006447.1:0-15457 GCA_002287525.1 Diploscapter pachys | reverse complement strand
TCATCGAGGAGGCAGAGGTCTCGGAAGAGGCAAAGAAACTCGGCTTCCCCAGGAAACACCCCCACAAATTGGCTGCTCTCAGACAGGAGCTCGTCGAGCTGTTCTATGAGTATGTGATTTTATTCTTATATATAAAAATAGTTTAAAATTCAGCTCTCGCTACATGACTTTCATCAAGACTGCAGCCACCCATGTCAAGGAGAAAGGACAGTCGCTTCCTGCTGAAGAGCAAAGTATACTTGAATCATTAAAGTTCTCTTGGAAAGAGTCATTTTTCAGATACACTGGAAAATGAGATGGCTCGCATTTTCGTTGAACTCAGCGAGGGACATGAAATCGATTCCAAATTTCCACTCATCAAGGAAGCGCTGACTAAGGTTAGAATTTCTATCAAAATCAAATTTATTCCTTACTTTTCAGGCAGCAGAGGCAGTCCACTCTCTGTGTTCTGACACTCTGGACATTCGCTTCAACCCCGACTGCTATTCGACTGTTTTGCGCCACGCCCCGACTGAGGATCTCCATGCTCAGCGCAGACTCGTCATGGAGGTGAGAAATTTTCTTTAATTTTGAAATAGTTCCTGAAAGAAATTGCAACGGCGGTCACGACACTTTTCTCGTGTTTCATATCAATCGTCGTTGATAGGGTGGTATATAGAACTAGACATTTCAAAATTGTAAAATTCGAAGTTGTAACTTTCGATTTTTTAATCGACACAATCTCAACACATCCATTGTCATTGGAAAGAAGTGAAAATCTCGTACAATTCTGCATTCTTTTATTTCCAATCATTTTCAGGCCTCGGACTTCATCCTGACCTCCCAACTGCCAGATCTGGTGAGTGCATGTGTGGACGGGACGACGAATGTGGTAGATGGAGAGATGCTGGCAGAGCAGATGCACATCAGGGGAATCAACATTCGGTACTTGGGCGAAGTCCTCAAGAAGGTATCGCGTTTCATAAAAAGTGCAAGCGAAGAAAATGCAATTTTCAGACAATGCAGCAGCCTCAGAGCTACCTGAAATGCCTCGTTGCTGGCGAATTGGTGGCTCGTTGCGTCAAACACGTCTTCAGACAGTATCTTCTCACTGTGCCTCAGGTAGAATTTTTTCTTTCGAGATGAATATTCTAAATTTTTGAAAACCTGTAATGAAAGTTGTCAAAACATGCGAAAAGATTTACGTGAACAATTGAATGAAATTTTCATGTGTCAGGAAAATTTCATTCTTTTCTCATTTCCTCTGAATCGATGACTTCCAGAACCAATTGGCTGCTGCCATGCTTCATCTGCTGAATTGCCTGTTTGGAAATGTGGACCAGCCTGCTTCTCACAGCTCATCTGAAACTAAAACAGGAAAGAAATCCAACAAGAAAGCCGCTACGGGTAATTATTTCATTTCTGCATAACAATTGAAATTTCGGCTTACCTTAAACAATACCTAACTCTTTGCATGTTTCTAATGATTTTCATTTAGGTCTCGGTGGCAAGAAATTGACCGCCGAATGGGCTTCGATCACGACGAAGAATCTCTGGAAGTCGATCTGTGACGAGGCTCTCCACTATTACGGATATGAACTCAAGGCAGGATTTGAATTCAACCCAGCATATCCTGAAAGGAAGATTATTCAGGTTGAAACGATGGATGCACTGTGTGAGCAATACGGCATTCAACGTGTGTCTTTGCTCAGGAGACTCTGCCGTGTCTTGGGAATTCAGCTGCTGGCTAAGGTAATTTTTTAAAATTGAATTTGAGGCATTGGAGAACATGAGAATACGCTGCAGAATTTTCACTTCTTCATTGCACTTTATTGAATCGCGAACGTAGTTCATAACTTGTACATGATTTCAAAGTAGTGAAAAGTTGTCGCATTTCACTACCAAAATCTCCTAAATTGCACTTTTCACGAAATATTTGTCTTTTAGGATTATCATCTGGACTTCGGCCGTCAGCAGTCGCGCATGCCGTTCTCGGAAGAAGACATCCAGAACGTGTTCCCTCTGTTCAAGCACCGTCATCCACCTGCCTCTGATGCAAAGAAGCTGTATGCCAGAGGGCAGCAGGCCATGCAGATGGGACATCTCAGGGAGGCATATGAGTTCGTTGCTGAGGCTGTAAGAATATTTTCCATATTGCCATGTTTATTTGAGTCAATTTTCAGGTGAATTTGATGACTTCTGTCTATGGAGCGATGCATTCGGAATTGGCTCAGGCAATGCGACTGTTGGCCAAGTTGTCCTACATTCTGGGAGATCTGCCTGAGGTTCGATATTTTGCTCTTATCAAAAATACCACATGCACATATACTTGTATTGGTTTAAATCAAAATTGCCAGCCTGACATACTCAAATATTATTTCTTTTTTCTGTCTATCCTCATCATGTTGAAGAAAGAAACAGGATCGTGTATTTGCATTATTTGAAATATATTTTTTAGTTTCTTTATAAACAATCAAATTTTAGGCGATGAACCAGCAGCACAAGGCCACATTGATGAGTGAAAGATGCAATGGGCTGGACCACGGTCACACCATCGTTGAATACGTGAGTGGATATATTCTCTAAACTCAACATCATGTAATTCAATTGCAGATCAACCTGGCGCATTTTGCATTCGGCAATCTGCGCATTCCCTCAGCTCTCAATCTGCTCTATCGAGCTCGCTATCTCCTGCTCATTTCTCACGGAGAGAGACATCCACTCATGGCTCAGATTGATGTAGGAGCTTGATTAATAACGTGAAAATACTGGATACAAGATATCCAGTACTTTAATGAAACAATGCATATATTAGCAGTGTAAAAATGACATCCTGTCTTTCATGACTTAATTTTCTCGTTTTATCCTATTATTCATCTCCAAATGCCTAGTTGATATTTTTCCAGAGTTCTATTTTCTAAACTTGAAGTATAATTGTTTCAATTTCAGGCCAACATCGGAGTGATTCTGTTCGCTGTGCAGGAATTCGACTACGCGCTCAAATTCCTCTACTCGGCTGAGAATCTGTTGTCTATGAACGGAGAGCCAAAGAAACTCAAAGTAATTTTTAGATCAATATTTATATGACTATGAAAATGTCGTGTTCATTCAATCAGGTTTCCAAATTTTGGACACGATATGACAAGAGGTCGTGTCTTATCTTTTCGTTTCGAAAAACAATACGATTAATTTTGTTAGTGTATTCGTGTAGTGTCGTGTCAGAAGTTTGCAAGCTTGCGTCCAATAATTAACAATAAAAATGCCTACTATTTCCTCAAAGAACTAATGAGAAAGTTTACTGACCAGTGATTCAAGTCATTTACGAATTACTGAGCAGTACACTCCATTATTGACCAACTGTCTTTTTCCTGCGAAACTCATTGAATTTTTGCACTTTGAAGAAAGCTTACATAATGGCATTAGACATTGCAGAGTGCGATGGTGCAGCACATAATCGCCCGCTCACAGGCAGCCAGAGGCGATTTCCGCTCGGCTCTCGCTGCAGAGAAGGAGACTGCTGCCATATATGAGCATCTCTTCGGGCCCAACCATGAAAAGACTCAGGTCAGAAAAGGTTTTCGTACTTATTTTAATTAGTGTATTTCAAGGAATCCTCGGATTACCTGAAGCAATTGACGCAGCAGGCAGTGAACTTCCAGAAGAGAATGATGGACGCGACTGCGGGCACGAAGGGGGCCAATCTCGCACAATTCCTCCCTCTGGTGAGACTGGATTTCCTTGATTTATATAGTTAGAAATAAGTGCAAATGATGTGCATCCAATAATCTTAGACTCCGCAGCCTTCTCTCGGAGCCATCCTGGACGCACTCAATCTGCTCAATGGGATCATCATTATCTCAATGACGCCTAACACTGCAACAACCAATGGATCCAGCAGCCAGGGTGAGGTTGTTTGGAACATTGACAAGAAATTTAAACGATTTTCCATTCAAACTTCTATTACGAATTTTCTCTCCTCTACTTCTGTTTATCTTTATTTGAGTCAGGAACGAGCGAAAATAAGTCTTTGAATTTTTAAAATCGGAAACTAAAATTACTTCTACTTTTTTGGAAAACTCCGAAAAGTAGGCATTTCCCCATATTCTAATGCTTTATATCAATGTTCAACGTTAAATATTTTTATTCAAATTATCGAAAACGGAACCATAATTGAAATTATTTTGCTAAATTTTCGAAAGCGAAACAGGCATTTTCACTCGTCCCGATTCGAATTTATACATTTCCAATTTAGAAATTCATCTTTCATTTCCAGATGAATCTGCAGCAGTCGAAGCGAATAAAGATGCAGTCCATGAACCAGGAAAGCCATTTGAAGAGGCGAAAGGCGACCAGGCAGAAATGGCTTTGGATTAATTGGAACATTTAAAATTAAACAAAAGTCGGAGAGTTCGTAATAATTTCGTCATCATTATTTCTTTGAAATGTTCATATCTTTTGAAGATCCCTTTCAAACTTCCGCCTTCCTTTCTCAATTCAACCCCAAACCCACCCCCTTTCCCCATTTCCCTTATTCAAATTACCTGAAATCAAAATTCCTTCTAGGTCTCAAACATTTTGTTGGTTTACTTTATTCATCATTTCTCTTTCTAACATTCAAAATTCAAATGAATTAGTAGATTCTAGTAAAGTGAGTTGTTCAGTTCTATTGTTTTAGAAAGATGATAGGAATTCGTTATTTTGAGTACCTTATGAGCTGGAAGTCCTATCATCTCAATTTCTTGGCGTTGTTACTCGTCTAGGTGCTAGGAAATTCGTAGAATTAGGTGTGTAGCTGACTAGGGTACAGATTTCTATAATGTTTTTCTTCTTTCTTTATTCCATTTAGTTAGTTGATTGTTATTTTTGTTTGAGTACGGTCAGATTTATTGTGCCTTTATTATCTCATCAAATCGTCTGATTGTCACTCTTTACAGTAGTTTTTTTTTCTAGATATCGTTCCTTTCAAAGTAGGCCTTGCTATTCTCCAATTAGAAGTCTCGAGTTCAGTTTTTCTTTATCGGACACAGGATTTACCGATTCTTTCATGCTTTCCCCCCATATGATATACCGTATTTTCTCTAATAGAAGCCGCCCGGAGGTTTCTATTGTTCAACCCCTAATTTTCGAGAGAAAAAAGACTTTTAAACCGTCAAAACTCGTCATCTGATAATTGTCGAAACTTAGGATCACAAGTAAATACGCTCTAAATACTCGAAAGAATGCATAGAAACTTCCAAAATGACCTGAGGTGGCGAATGGGTAGGTCTGGAACTCCGGAGGGGACTTCAATTAGAGACAATACGGTATACTCCCTTCTCTCTATTTGAAAATAATTCAGACCGCACATTTTGCTCAATTCTCTCCATTTCATCATCAAACTCACCAGGCACGTTGCTGCTCTTCTGTTATCTTTTATTCTTTCTATTTGCTGCGGATTTCTTTCAGGATTTGTTTTATCACTCATCTGAGTTGAGTCATTTGGATTACGGTAGGAATGTAGTACTTGTGAATCAAGGACAAAGGAGATTCATTCATTTTCTTCCGAAATTTCGTTGTTGAGTATGGTTAATTATTGAAAGCGATACAGGCTTTAATTCACCACAAACCCAGATATTTTATTTTTAGTTTACACCTGTTGTTTTATTTTCTCATCCAAATTTTAGTTGATCGCTTTCTGAATTATCTGTTTCTGTAGATTTTGAGATCTGAAATTATTTTTGTCAGACCCAGGGGAATATTGAATTTGAATAATTTATGTTTTTCGAAACCATTTCCAGGGTCATTTTCCCAAGTCTGAATCAATTTGAGAGAAATCGTCGATTTTTCTGATTCTTGTTGAATTTGATGCTTTTGACTGTTTCTATGGAAATAGTTGAATGCGTCTTCGTGATGAATTTGTTAGGATTGTTGTTGGAAGGAAGATTGTGAATGAATGAATAAAGTTATTCAATTTTTATTTAATTTCATCAATAAAGAACAATTTTTCATGCTATTTTCATTACATAGAGTACTGACACCATTTCTGTTATCAGTTGATTGGGTATTTCTACTTGGTTGGTTATTAATTTTACCGGCATCAGTTCCAAAAGTAAAGTTCTTGAATTCAGAAATGTGGACAAGTTTGCTTCGTGTCTGTAAGATGTATCAGTTTGTTCGTGTCACTTCAATAAGTCTTCCAATTTGATGTCGAATTGACATTCGAGTTCGGCTCGATTGCAAACCGCAAACCGTTCCCCAGTTCTACAGCAGGCCTAATCAAACTGAAAACTGAAATGCCTGATTGATTGAACGATGAACATATGGGTTCGTAGCATATCAGCAAATCTCGGGAAAACTAATTACTTAATTGATTCGATATAAATCATCATTTTCATCAGAAATGTAAAAAAATAATAATGATGTCGAAGATAAAAGATTTGAATAACAAAAATAGTTTCGAAAATATCTCCCTCGAAATCTCCAGTAAATCTCTAAATATGAGATCAAAGGTGTCTCCGCCTCGATTTTCAGTTTGGTTTCGAGCGATCAAAGCTGGCATAAATCAGTGCCAGCCGATGTGAGCGAATACAAAAGAGACAAAGAAGGGGAGCTTTTCTCTTTTCCTCACTTTTTCTAAATCTTCTACCATTCTCATATTTTCACCCTGAATTGTCAGTTTTTGTATGCAATAATTGGCTCATCTCTTCTAATTTCTCTGATTTCACCTTCAACCACGCGAATAAGCTGACTTGCCTGCCAGATGTCTTTTCAATACATACTGTAATAGGCTCAACTCGAATTGATTTTTTTTTAATTGAATTGTAACTTCCTATTTATTACAATATGAAACTATCTCGACTCAATTTCATTCATGTTTTGTTGATTGAATTCTAACATGCATTCCTATTTTCCTCACCTTGCCATTTTGCATTACTCAAAAATGTTTAAATTTTCTGAATTTTTTACCATCATTATATCAGATCTCTTCACTTCTTTATGAGACACTACTTGATATTTTAGAATTTTCTAATAGCGATATTTACGAATTCCTGGTTCCAATCTTTATCCCTATCTATACCAAAGTTGTTCTGTACGATGAAGAATTGACAACTGAAATCACAAAACTGAATTGAATGTGACGATATTTGTAACGGAAAATGGGAACATTTGAACGGGAAAAATGGGGAATTGAGAATGGAAGAGGGGATGGAGAAAAACGGCTGTCAATGAAGGAAAGAAAGATGAAGAGACATACAGGCACTGATTGTGACAAAGGACTTGATAAGGCGGACAGGAGATGAGCAGTTAATGAGTGAAGAATGAACGAACGAATGAATGGATAGTTCGGGAAAAGAAGAATGTTACTTCTATTCACAGTACGGTTTAAAGCATCTGTTCCAAAATTAAAATTTTTTAAATCGCTTTCGAATTGTAGTTGAAGTTAGGATTTTAGAAGTCGAATTAAAACTTTAAACCAACCTAGTACGATTGGCGATATTCACAACGATCACATATTTCTGATTAAGAAACTCATTTTCAGTCACAGTATAGACATTTCAATGTGTAGGAACTTGAAGTCATCAGAAAATGAAATAGTATCTCTTTGATTTATGAGCATACTGATCGAGAGATCGAATCACTTAGCGTTGATCTGTCTGATGAAGATGCTCAGGTTTATGGGTTATTATAATGGGATGGGCAGGTTTTTCACTAGCAAAGCCTGCCCGCCTCATTCCAGGTAGAAATTGGAAATGTTCAAAATCATCAGCGTTATTGCTACTGACTTTTAGGCTTTTACCAGAGTTTGTTATAGTATAACGTTTTAGCTCGCAAAACATGTTGCTGTATAGGTTGTTTCTGCAGAAATTTTATCTGTTTACAAAATTATTTCCAATTGAAAATCCGATAACCTATTTTTATCGATCAGGCTGGAATGGTGATAATTTCATCGAAAGGCTATCATCGATGTGTCAAGTTTTCGTTCTCCTATTCCCTTACAAAGCCATATTTCATTGTGTTCTTCTGCTGTTCTTCTCCAGTTCTTCTCGACTTCTCACATCTTCCTTTCTCACTTCTCGGTCAGGCTACTTTTTGCGTCGCCTCTCCCCTTCCCCTTCCCATTGCATCTCGAATCACAGCATCTCCATCTCGAACTTGACATCGCGGTTTACTTCCATAGAAAAAGCGTTCCAAATAAATGGACGATTGGGGAGGGGAGTTGAAACTGATAGAACGACAAATTGAAGCAATGATAAAATAATGGAATGACACAATGATATTGACAATGTTGATAGCGATACTGAATTGGGAGCCTGGCTGGTGTGTTTAAGTGGTGCTGACAGGCTGTTTGGTTGCCTGACTGACAGTGTTCTGCCCATCCGTCCCTCCCTCAATTCGCTTCTATCAAACTGTTCTGTTTTCAGTTTTCTGCATTCAATCATTCATTCATTCAGCGCTCAATTTGCCATGTCATTGCTTCCATTCGTAAGTAAGCTGCATTTCTTTCAAATTTACTCATCGATTACATTCGATTTCATCGACCGCTATTTATTTAATGCTGACATCATTTTTGTTATTATTCATAATTTAGGCCTGAATTGTGAAAATTAAATTTATTTCCTCTCGAAAGATACAAACTCGCAAGTTTTCTCATTAAACTGTTGCCTTTCTGTTTCTCTTCTCATTTCGGTTTCATCAAAGAAAGTCTCCATTTCTGTAGTAACCTTTTGCTCCATTCATTCCCCACAGCCAACTGTCCAAGTCGCAAGCCTATGCTTTCGGACAAAGAAAAGTCGGCTGCACAGAAAAGCCGCATTCGTTCGAAATGTTCGACAAGAGATTTGCGCGAATTTATACCTACCGAAATCTGACTGTAGGGAAAATATTGAAAATTTTTGCAATTTAAAAAAAAAAGATAAAAGAAAGGAACATCGTAATCTGAAACGTGAAATAATACTCTATATGCAATAGTAGTATTTTCTTAAAGACTTGATAAATATTTAGAAAAATAGCCTAAGATTACCCGTTTTCCATCAATCAGTGATAATTCAAACATAACTCACAGAACTTTTATCGCATTACTGTTCATAAAAATCATGTTGGGAAATTGTAATTTTGTCAAGTCCCATTCGTCCAAAGTAACTGTAACAGACAAAAATTATGTTCGCGGATAAAAAACAACTCTTGGAAAAATCTTACGAATTCTTCTCACTAAGTTTTTGCACTGATCAGAGTTAGTAATTGGAAATTTTGACATTTATCGAGAGGATCGGACAGGGCAGCTGGCAGTGCAAAATCGACAAAAAAGCAGAGTTAGTTCGTGCCCAGCGCCGTGCAACCAAATGACGAATTCACTTGAAAATCACTGTCAATGTCCCCGCAAAAATGTCTCCAATTCCCGTTTTGTACTCAACGAAATGCTGACGTTTTTTGAAAAACTTTGTATTTCACATTTCGAATATTCCAGCTACAGTATGCCATCTTTCTTTCACTTTTCTCCCTTTCTCTATGCAAGCTGCTTTGCTCACTTCCAACACAGTCAGCCTTTTCCTTGTCAATTTCGTACAATCCATTTTTCTCTGCTAGATGCGAATCTGTCTGTATCATCCTTCTCAACTCAATTTCAAGCATCGAATGTTGAATTTGCCTTGACATTGATCTTCAACATCATCTTTTTCGCAGAAATTAGTCAGTTTCAAACGGAATCATGACACTGTTTGAAAGATATCTTAGAATTTTCTAGGATTTCCACAGTATAATTCATGCTTATCTGTTCCATTTCATATAATTTCATTTTTATGTTGTCGAAGTTTTTCCAGCCTTCTTTTCTTCATAGTGTTCTACTTATCAATTTTTCTTTTTTTTCTCAATTACAAGCGGCTAATTTGTATTTACTGTAAGCAGCGAAGTGCAGTTTAACAGTTACAGTTTGTGTTCAATATATCTATGCTTGCATAGGTTTTTGCTAAAGCATAAGCATAACAATGCCTTTATTTTGAAGTGTAATACTTCAATAACGCTGCATATTTTATTCTACATTTCTTAATTGTGTCCAAATTGTTGCATCTCGTCAACTCCCCAGGATCCTTGCATTTCACCGTTCGTGCATTGTGTTCGTTTGTCTGAACGCATTCTTTTTCTCTAAACCGTTCGTTCCTCTTCAATCCTCCCTTTTCGTTGTACTTCTGTGCATTTCTGCTCATTTTGCTCTTTCCGTCCTTTCACCTCATTCTCCTTCTGCATTTTCGCATTCATTCACGTTTTCGTTTTCGTTTGCGTTTTTCTTTTGTTGTTTCTAGTTGTTTTCGTTTTTTTCTCTGGAGCCTAAGTTGGAAATGACACAATGAAACGGAAAGCTTTTAGTCGAGTTAGGAGAAAAAGGACTGTAAACACGATTCTTGAACTGTACTTTCATTCTACGTAACTATTTTAGGGCCCGCAAGTGATTTCGCGAAATTGAAGATAGCGTTTTAAAACCTATGCCATTGAATCAGGCCTGTTTTGGGAAGCAATGAGCAGTTTCTTTTTTTTTCCAAACTGATGCACCTATCAAAATCTGTGCATTGCGTACTTTCGAAAATGGCGGCTTTCAAACAAGTGTTGCGTCGATCATTTTAAAAAAATTTTGTTCTAAAATATGCAACAGACGCACAATCAGATCTACAAGAATATACTAGGTGCTTTTGAGTGAAACTTCCCTGGAATTTCACAAATTCATTTTTTCGAAATTTCCTTGGCGACTAATGTTCGAACAGTTCCAAAACAGTTCTGAACTGCTTTTACAGCATTTTAATGATGTAAATCGTTCTCCCATATGCTCATTTGAATATTCGTAGAAGAAAATTGCCTAATTAATGCAATAATTAACTAGGAACAAACAATATAAGCAATTTTTACTTCACAAAGTAGGCGGAGCTTACAGACTCTAAACTATTTTAATCTACTCATAATCTAAACGCATTTTACTTTGAATTTATCATCTCTTTATCATCGAATCCATTTCTAAATGCCAGAATTGTCACTATACAGAATAGGATGACATTTTAAACAAATTTGTTGTATCTATTTGAAAGAACATTCTTTTTCTTTAATTTTTTATCGCAACCTATTTATCTAGTTATTTTTTCTCCAAGTTTCATCAATCAATTTATACGGTATCATGTCTTCTCGCATTTCGCATTGATTCAGCCTGACCCCAACTGTCGGTGCGATTTTCGGATTCACAAATTCGTGCAACTTTTTGTATCAGTTTCTCAATGTCTCAGCTTTTCTTATGGATTTGTTTTTTTTTTCGAATTCGAATCGAATTCAAAATGATTTGTCATTAGTCAGTGAGTTGTCAAGTTGTGATGACCTTCCCATACTGTACCAGTCATTTCTTTATTTCCACTCACTTGCTATCTCTTTCTCTCCACGCTCATCATTGCATCATTTCATTGCCTTGTATTTTCGTCTTCTCTCTAGTAAACTTACCTTTTCTTCCTTCTCTCTTCCTAGCAAAAACAGTTATCGTTTCTATACTTTCTCAAATCAAGAGATTGCTGTTGGTTGGCAAAAAAACAGAAGAGAAGATGAAAAACGGTTTAATGGTGAGTCCATGAAATGCGAAAATTTATTGTTTGTTCAGCGATTTCTGCCACCCTCACTCAATTTGTTCCCCCTTACTTTTGAACGCATTCCATTTTGAGGATTAGAAGTACTGAGAAAAATGTTTTGGAATACTTTCACAAAGACGGAAAGGGGTGCTGCGGATTTATTATCTGAAGAAAATCAGCTTTCGATTCGGGATGCTTTCTTATGTGTGCAGTTGTCTGTGTCTGCGAAGTATCAAGACTAAGGATGCGCGCTTGGCCTGGGATTTACCCGCTGCAATCGACTTATTAGGCTGCAGTCTGGAGCATTATCCGGGGGAATTTGGGAGATGGAAGGGGCCGCAGGGATGAATTCAGAAGAGACAATCCAAGCTGCTCGAATAAGCTGCTTACTATCTGAACTGCTCAATTCACTAATTCCATACAGCCAATATTTCTTGTTCCTATTCCATCTACCTTTACACTTTTGCTCCAATATCGTTTTCTAGATTTTTTCTAGAAGAAATTGTTCGATGAAATTCCTCTCTAGTATAATCTTATTCCCAAAAATCCTGTATCTGTTCATTTTGGGTGAAAGTGTTCGAAGCGATTGATGGATGTTGCTTTTGCATTGCAGTCAGTCAGTCGGCCTGTCTGTCTGTCTGTTCTGCAATTGTGCGATGTTTTCGAGGTGCGCATCGCCTTGCCTGAGGCAATGGGAATCTGACAGGGGGATTCCAGTTGCAAGTCGCTGGCTGAGGAGACTGTTTTGGTGTTGGCAAACCTAAAGAGAAAGGAGGAAGGGAGAATGAGGGTAAGTGGGGGAAGGGGAAGCTTGGAGATGAAGATGACTGGAGTGAATAACATCCAAATGGAGGGAAGGGATAATGAAGAGGGGATATGGATTGAGGCATTAAAATACGATTGAAATGATTGAATTGAAGAACGCATATGCACAGATGTTCGATAAGGAGGGAGGAAGTTGCGCAACTGTTCACACACACACATATCATTGTGGGCGACAGGAAGTGCAGAAAGGAAAATAAGAGAAAAGTTCAACTTTTTTGCAATCTTCTCAAAGTTTCTTATTTCTTAGATTTCTAAATTTCAAGTTCTTTTCTAGAACTCTGAGACTAGTTGTATTTCTGTCCGAAGCGGAACTACTATGATTTGTGAATATTGTCAGCACGACTAGGTAAAGAACATGTGAAAACTTAGGTGACATTTAAGAGTTGTGCGTATTGAAAAGTTAGTTACAAATATACAAAAGGCTGAACTCTGATCATTCTCCTGTTTTAACTCCGTTTCACTCGGTTCATCCTGCAGATATTTTTCTACCGACTATTGTCCTTCGTCCTGAGCTTCTGATCGGCTTAAGCAGAACCGTCCGTGTCCGTGTATGAGGAGTTGAGGTGTTGTGGTCGAACTCATCCCACACATCACACAGCAGCGCACCAGCTCAGCTCCGCGCCTTGTTTGGCGCCCGGCTCGCCTTATTGTTAGAGACAATGAAAGAAGACACAATGAGTCGTTCTTTCCGGCAAAAATAAAATGCGCAATGTAAGCTAATTTCGCAACTGATAACGAAAAGGAGGAGGAGGAGGGAAAGAGCGAGGAGAAGAAGGAGCATGACTTGCGCAAAAGCGAGTTGCAAAGAGAATGCAGTATCTACATACCTCCTCATATGTCATAATACAAAATAGCTACTTTTCAAAAAGTGAGAGAAAGAGAGGGAGAAAGGACGAGAGAAAAGTTCGCTGGAAAGAAAAAGGAAGAACGACTCACTGTGGACAGTCTTTCTTTGAGCCTAGCATTTGTGTGATCGCCTTGCAGCATCACTTTCCAATTTGAAGAGGAGGGAGAGAAGAGAGAGGAGTCAACCTGGAGAGGCCCTGGGCTGACCTGCCTCGTTTTGGAAGTCGGCTCATTTTCCGTTTTCATTTTCATCCTTCTCCTCTCTCTCTTTGTCTTTGTCCTGCCTCCCTTCTCTGTCCCCCTATCACTAGCAATCAGTGCAATCTTCAGTCATTTTCTCGAGCATCTTCAAATCTCCCCCAACAAAGCCAGACCAGGGGATTTCGTTTCTGCTCTCTCTACACTCCAATCTCATCCTTCGTCTATAATTAAGCCCTATCCATTCCATCTTCATTTTCATTCCATTTATGGCCCCTTCGTTGCTCATATGTCTGGATCTGTTTTGGTTTATCATCTCTTCGTTTACTGATGAATAAGCTTATCATCTGATCGGCCCTTCTGTAGTAGCTTTATGTTATCTGCAGAGCTGCTTATGCTTATTTAGTCCCATATCCGCGAGAGGGATTCCTTACTTCGTAAGATGATTTGATGAATATTTTGATTCTGTAGAGATAATTTAGATCGCATTAGGTTTCAATTTAGAATTGCTAAACATTTGATAAAGCCAGCACAAGACGCTGCAATCAGCGCAATTTGATGAAGATAGACATGAGATTTACTTTCATTCTAATTCAGACATAATCGTTTGTCGAGAAACAATTCATCCCATATTCTGCTTATTATGTCTTTGTGATTGTATGAGAAAGAGTAGTCAAAGCTAAAGTCGAAGTCAAA
This sequence comes from Diploscapter pachys, assembly GCA_002287525.1. NCBI lineage: Eukaryota > Metazoa > Nematoda > Chromadorea > Rhabditida > Rhabditidae > Diploscapter > Diploscapter pachys. The sequence continues at coordinate 1,340 of LIAE01006447.1, read as the reverse complement.
GTCAAATTAGCTTTATGAGTGAGAGTTGTTGACAGTTGATCTCCATCTCCATCTTCATGACTGAACGACTGAAACTGTCAGATTTGTCAGAATGGAACAAGCTGTTGTTCAAGATTTGCTGATTTCGCATGTATCATTCCAGTTGCTTCATCTATTTTGCAACATGTACATGGGGGGATATGCCCCCTTCTGTCTAACCCTTCCTATTCCTGTATTTGGCCCTGACTGTTTTGCGCTTTGCGACTTTCCGTCTTTTTCTCTATCCTCTCTCAACTTCTACTTGTCCAGACGTACTCTCTCCCTCATCGGCTTCATTCTGTGTTTCTGCTTCCTAAGTTGTTTGTCGCTATGCTACATGGGCTACATGTATGCAACCAGTTGGTAGACTCTCCTTTAACCCCAAAAAGTAGAGAGTAGAGTTACGACATAGTGACATAGCCATAGGCATGAGATATACGGAATCCTTCCCTCTTCTTTGCTTTCCCTCATACCCTTTACCCTTTAGACTGTTTTGCATTGCATCGTGTCTACAGTCTTCGTCTTCGAGTCAAAACATTCTTCATTCGTCGTTCATTTCTTCATCCATTTCATCCATTTTGTCGCAGTGCAGTCTCTGCACCTCTCCAGTCTCGCACTTTTTCATCCCTTCATCTGCTCGGTTTCTGATACTCTTTGCAGCTCACTTTGTGCGCGCAGCAGCCCGTCTTACAATAGAAGAACGCGCGTTTTTTCTCGAGTTCCGATCGTTTTTTCCTCTTTGATTCGGGGATTATTTTCTGGGGGTCTCGCGCGCGTTTAGACCCGCTCCTGTTGAGCATGTCGGGCTGAAAGAGTGAGGGAATGGGGAGAGGCAGAGAAGAGTTGGAAAGCGAGCCGAAAAAGGAACGGAATGGAAAGGAGGAGAAGGCGAAAGGAGCGAAGGAGAGTTGCAATGTTTGCAGGCTGAAAATGACCCAGCCACTTTTCTGCTCCTTCTGCTTCTGTTTTGTGTCCGAAAAAGGCCCGTTTTTATGTGCTCAAACCGAGCAGCAGCACTGTATCATTGCACATCGCGCATTGCATTCACATTTCTTTGAAAATATAGACAAAGCCTTCTTCAATTTGGACGTAAAGTCAACCAGAAAATCATGAACGATGAAGTATGCAGAGTTCATCTCCTCTCTAATATTACGTCATTACAGTAAACTTCACAATGTAAATCTGCGTAAGATCATGAAGCTTCTCATTAATATCCCGAAATGTATGGGGATGAAAAATTGAGCTTCAGTTTCACTATCATTTTTTTCAATTTTAACTGTAAATTGCAGTTAAGTTGAAGCTGAAGTTCGAATATCTCTATC
>LIAE01006444.1:13399-56132 GCA_002287525.1 Diploscapter pachys | reverse complement strand
TTTTTTTGAAATCCGAATTTTCTTTGATGACTGTTCGGGTCTTACAAATACACTCTCTTAAGTCTAGAAAATTTGCGGTGTGGTGCACGACGATTTTTCCTAACAGCTAACATTCCTGTTTAATTAAATATTAGCAGTCCTGGGGAGGACGATCGTCGTCAGAAAGCTCTTGCGACCTATCCCTCATAGTTTACTTTCATCTGGCGAAGGTTCTCCCTGGATCTGACTATTCGTCTTACTTTGGGGTTTTTTGAAACAAGTTTTGTAGCGTTTGGATTAATTGTTGGCCGGATTATAACGACTTCATGTCCACCCTCTGTCAATACATTTGCTAGACGAATTGCATGCAACACCTGAAAATGAAGATTTGTTGAGGCCGTGTTAATTTGAAAAGTTACAATTGAATTTTGAAATGGGGCAACAAATATGGCGATTTTTGCAGATTCACAAGTGTGATTAATTACTAGAAATAGCTGGATAATAGTTATTTGAAACTGCATAGTATAAAGGATGTTTCAAAGTGTTGATTGCTGATTCCATGACTTTTTTCAGATCAGCATCGAAAATCGACACATAGACAGACAAAATTTTATTCATAATTTTCGATCAGCAAATAAAGATTCAAATATCGAAGAGGATTACATTTTTAATCTAAATTCAATATGATCAACCGAATTTTTCAGACAGTTTCTATTCATTAGTATGCAAGAACTCGTAAAATAATCTGCTTTTGAGAGTCAATTTAGAAAGATGAAAATTATCTGCAAAAATGGTAATAAAAACTTTAAGTTAAATATTGTGCATGCCTTCAAAGGATCTTTTTTAAGAGTAAATGTATAATATTATTCAAAGTGATACGGAAAAGGGGTCTATCGATTTGGCTGATTTTCACATATTATTGCTCAGTTTTTCATGCTGATTCTCACATGGTGCTATCCGTTTTTTGAAAACCGATTACTGCAATCACAATAGGGAAAAAAACATCTAAAAATTGGGGTCCGAAAATATTTTACCCTTCAAGTTTTTTGTAAGTTAATTTGCACGTATCCATCAGCTCAATTGAATTCAATTGGTGCATGAAATTGCCTTCTTTATTACTTTTTTATTCATTCATGTTTTTTTCTTATTTGCGCCGTGTGAGTGTTTGAGATGCAAGATCCCTTATAAATTGAGTTCATTAGATGCTTTGTTGATGATAGCCCAGTTAAGCAATTGGCTTGATAATCTACTTTGCGAATGAGTAGTGTGAATGAACTAGACAATTTTTCCGAATTACCTAACTTTTAGCTATTCAGAGTTTTTTTATTCGAAATCATAAGTTGTTCGTTATAAAAAGATAGGCTGTTAAAAGTAGCTTGAAACATCCACTTTCATAAACGAGTTAGAGAATTTAGGGAATAAAGTGAAGTTTAGACCATTTCTTCAAGAATCCTAAGTTTCTGAAGCAGATATTCTGGTTTTTCTTTTAAAATTAATTCTAGAATGTTTTCGTTACTTTGGAATGTTATTTCAGTTTTTTTAATCTTTTATTCCTAATCGTGCAATATGGGATATTTTATGCCTAATTTTGTACATTCATCCCGGGAAATTTCATTAGATTAGCTTTTGCAAATTTATTTAGAGGCTCAAATTCTTCACCTTATCTAGATAGGAATTTTAACGAACTCGACTTTTAAAAAATTATATTATTAGAAGAACTTTTTGGATATTCTATGGGCATTAAATTTTATTTAAAATATTATTCTTGTGTTTCAAAAAGCATAACCTTTATATTGTAGATTCGAAATGATTTCAAATTAGTCGCTCTAAAATTTTATCGTAAAGTAAAAATTTCCCCTTTTCATTCAAATTCGCTAGGCAACTATAAATTACGAGCGCTCTTAGAAAAGGCAATAATTTGTCGCGAATTTCGTTCATCTTATCACTCTCACCTATAATTAAGCATCAGCTTCAGATTTTAGATTCAGATTTCAGTTTCACTGCTTAAATGTGTGTTTAGAATTTAGTCGATAATTTATAGAAATAATGAAAATTTTAGCGTTATTTATATTTTTGCTGAACATTACTTCACGATATAATTTCTTTTAATGATACATTTTCGATCTTTCATAATCTTATCATTTTTCTGAAATGTTTCAAAACTTTATAAACGTGTAGTTGATTGAACTATTCTGATTGCACAATATTCAATACTCCGTCCTAATGTCCCCCCATCAAAGTGACGATTCAATTATAAACATATCATTTGGTTAATATAAACGGGGGAATAGGAGGAACGAAGATTCACCTCGAAATGAATCGAGAAAACGACCCTCCTTCTCCTCCCCAACTCTTATGTTGTCTGTAACTAATATGGTAGTCTGAATAAACCCGTTACCGAGTAAGTTGTTATCGACTATCTTTAAGCTTGTGCATGTAGTCCTAACTAGCCCCTATTATTAACCCCCAGTCATAAATTGCTTACTAATTAGAGCTGAAAATTAAAATAATTGTGATTTTTGTCAGTTATTTCGTGATTTTTGTTAAAATTCTTGACGAAGTGTTCCAAAATCTCTTAATTCTGACGTGCTTGCTACATTTTTCATTTTTCCTTGTAAAAATTTCAAATGTTCAAAACTTTCTCTTTCTTCTTTGTTGTTGCATTTCCAGCAAAATGAATGTGCATTTTGTCAAACTGCGATTTTCAAAAGAAACCGGAGAAATAGTGGTTTGAAATGAGAGAATAGAGACAGAAAAGTTTCTCTAACTTCTCTCTTTCTCTGACTCTATTATCACCACATTATCTCTCTTTCATTCACAAAGAGCAGAGCTTCATGCCTAATAAAGATAGAGAGAGAGAGAGAGAGAGGTTGAAGAAGCTGAAAATGCAGAAATAGTATCGCAAGTTGAAGGTTTTCGAGAAAGAGAAAAAAAAACGAAATAGTATGGAAAAGTGATAGAGAGGAGAAGAAAAAGAGGGATCTTCCTTCGCTAAATTGAAGCGCCTTCAGTTATATCGATTATGGTTAAAAACCCGAGAAATAGCATGGGAATAAGGCGGATATGAAGAGAAATAATGTGCGAAAATTCGATGGAAAAAGACGCAGAGACGGCGAAACAACGTGGGAATTTAGAGAATCGGAGAAAGAGAGTAACTACTCTTTTCTCGCAAAAAGTGGGCGGGGCGAATTGGATAAAAGAAAAGAAAATTAGAGGCGCGAAATAGCGTTTGAAAATAAGAGAGAGGAAAAGTGAGAGAGGGTTGGCTCAGACGCAAAAGCTTTGTGTGCTTCATGTGTGGTTGCCTGAAACTAGGCAATGAAAGGGTGTAGGATTTAGAGAGAATGGAAGAAAAAAGAGAGAAATAGTATGGAAAATTATAGAGAGGAAAAGAAGCTAGAAAAGGGGAGAAAGAAAGATAAAAATTTCAGCGCAGTTGTAACTCGGCCAGTGCTACGAAATTTCGCAAAACTGAGCGTATTTACATCCTTGTTTTTTTTCTCTTTGAACTCTCTTATCAGGCTTATATCTTTTCCTTTTTCTTTTTTTATCTTGTGCCATCTTCCTATCCATTTAGCCGTTTTCATAGCGCAATGGCTAAGAGTTTCGATTTTCCTCTCCTTTCTTTCGCAGAGCAAGGTTGTTTTCCGAGATGTCCACAAGCACGAATCCCTCGATACATTCGTCTTTTTGCATCAAATATTTGTCTGTTGAATGCAGGCTGTCTTGCTCGGTACTAAATGTACTTTTATCAGAAAGCTTAGTGGATTTGGATAAAAATGGTAAATTATGTAACTTCTTTCTAAATTATATGCATTTTGATGTGTTTAATTCAAATGGATTTTCATGAAAGAAAAATCACTTATTTTGTATCATATGTCAGTTAACTATTGTGAGTTTTCCCAAGTTCTACTCTGTACTTCTATGTACTTTTATCAGGAAGTCTTATCTTAACCACCCTAATTTATCACACTTTCAGCATATTAGGATATTAGGATTTTCTCATGCACTGTAAAAAATAATATTTATTAGAAAGAAAGCTGATCTTCATAAAGAAATGAAAATATTTTCAAATGACTATTTTTTAGAAGTGCCTTGAAAATATCCAAATTTAAAGAGCGCAAATGGTTTTTCAACTTTTATCTTAACGGGATTTGAAGCTCGCAGAAATACTATAGAAACCTTCAAATGTTCGAATCAAAAATAAATTTTCAATTTGTACCCATCTAAACCCCCTAATTAAACCGATAAGTACCCTTTCTAATGTCTAAAAATATCCGTCAATGAAAATTGCATTTTTCTTCATTTTTAAAGCTTTTGAATCGATAAGCGATTATCTCTCCTTCAAAACTCATCGCATTTTACAACTCATTGCCCAATCGGACCACGTCCATGCTAGAGGTTAATTTTGATAACCCCTGAACAGAAAGGATAAAACTTTGAGATCATGTCCTATCGTGTCCTATCATCGTAGGAGCTTGAAATTTTCAGGATAATACATTCACCCTGGTGGAAATATACTATCAAGTGTTAAACGTTGGCAACTCAAGGGATCGGATTTGCAAGATTTTGGCTGACCTTTAAACCCAAAAACGGGTGTTTTCGTTGATTTTTCGGGGTTGGTTCAACGGGGACTTTTGTAAAGCTTGAAATTCTCTACAAAACCCCTTGTTTTGAAATTCCACTAAATTTTAGGTATTCTTCGGAATCCGGCTTAAAAATTCGTCTACGCATTCTGTGTCAATTATTGCATATTCAAATTTGAGCATTTGCGCTCTCTAAATTTAAACGAAAAAGTGATGTCCACCTTCGTAGAATTGATTATTTAACATTTTCGCCACAGCTACAATCCAGTTTCTATCTTTCGCTTTTTTCAATTTCAGATAGGAGTGTTGGCGGTGTGGTGCGAAATCTTGTGGTGTGGTGTGCTGATTTTACTGAGCCGCCAACATTCATGATTTCAGAGACATTCAGTGCCCCCTCACTTCTCCAGTTTGTCCTGTTTCTGACTCTGACATTTACTTCCTTTTATAGTCGCTTCTCATTCCTTCAATTCGAGTGTCTCTAGGCCTTTCGTAGCTCATTACACACATTTTCAAATTCACTGCTAAATCCTTTTTAGATTAGTCGAGATTTTTTCAGAAATTTTGACATAGTAAAAGTGAGTTATGTTTTGATCACTTCGCATTAGAAAATATTTTAACTCGGAAAGAATTAGCTCAGGATTTTTTTTAGAAATTTTAACATAGTAAGAGTGAATTCATGTTTTCCGTTATGCTCATTTTACATTATAAAAAATTTTAGGTTGATGAAAATAGTTCTCAAAATTTTTTGAAACGAGGAAAAACTTTAAGATTTTGCATAAGATTTTTTATATAATTTGTAATAGTTTCGTGTCGAAAATATAAATTTCCAGATCTCACGCCTATTTTTAGCCTGCTCCAAATTTCAAAAGTTCGCACTTCCGTTTATTTTTCACGCGCCAAAAATATCTGGCGAAATTGCGTCATAACGTTTGTCCTGCCAAATCTAAACAAGCCCATATTTTTCCTAGCTTGAAAAATGCCTGACACACCCAAAGCCAGATATGCTGTGCCGTAGCACAGCCGGCTCTATTTATTTCCAACCTATGCCTTATCACATGGCTTAGATTTTTCAAAATAACTAGACTCATCATTCTTGGTGTTTGACATTTTGAAGCGTTTATCATCAAAGTTCTCTGCGATGATTCCGAGATTTGTCGTCGTTTTCTCCAAGGCCCGAAACTCGCTCGGTCCTTTGCCCCAGGGAGAGAACATTTGTTGTCTTTTCTCTCTTATTTTTCCTTGCTATTTCCATCTTCTCTATCTTTATCTCTCTAATGCTCTTTCTCGATCTCTATAAATTCGTCTTTCCCTCTCTAACTCGTTCTTACTATTTCAATTTTTCTCTATCTTTTTCCCTCCCCTTTTTCCTTTATTTTATCAGCTTCTTCGTATCGCCTTTTAGCAACTTTTCTCCATCCCTCGTCTCTTCTTCCTTTTCCTCCCTCCCTTTCACAATTTAGTATTTTCATTTGAAATCGATTTTGGGCGGTTAGAAGACGTCTGAAAAGTCGAAATTCTCGAATTCATGTATTTTTCTCGCTTTTAAAGATGTTTCAAGATTTCATGAGAAATATTTCTTATTTTCAAGGTTCAGCTATCTATATACGCTCCTCTCCAGAAATAAATAATATCATTTTATCTATTTTTTATTTCCATATTTCCATATTAATCTATTCTTAAAAATTTCGACACTTACTATTCGAAAAACTTTCCCGCCATTCTTGCCTTTCTAATACTTTTTTCGACATTATTTATAAAGAGTTCATCAAATCAAATCAAATCAGACACCTTCCTTGTTTTCAGAGAGTTGCGGTTGTTGTTGTTATTTGTTGTGTCTCACCACGAAAATCGTCCCCCCATCTGCGTCTCTGCTCGTCTGCGCTCTCTCGATCCTTGCATTCGAATTCGTGCTCTTTCGTCCTTGACTCTGTCTCTTCCCGAAGTCAATCGGCCAGACGAAGGGCATCGGCAACAGAGCGGCCCTCGACAGCCCCACAAAGCCTCACAGGAGAGATTTGACTAGCCCCGACGCACAACAACACGACTAGAAAGATTAGGTAAGCTTGAAAGATTTTTGATTTCTGGGATTTTCTTGCAAATTAAAAAAACAAAAAAACAAAAGAACGAAATAAAATGGTAAGAAGGAAATTTTTTAAAGGTTTTCTTAGAAAATTTCTAAAAATACTATAAAATTGTTAGGTGGATATATCATATATGATTTTGTAAAAGTTTAATATATGTCTCGCAAAATATAGGTCTTAGATGAAATATGCAATTTTTAAAAAATATTTTTCGGTATCAGGATCTTAATAAAAAAACGAAATATTTGGAACAAATTAGGAATCGACTGAAACATGGTGCATCATTTCTAAACGTGGAGATTTGAAAATTTCAAGTAAAAGTAGAGATTTTTGATTGCAACATTGTCTAATTAATCCGCAAAAGTTAATTCCTCATAATTTTCGATCTTTTCAAAATTTGCGAAATTTAGATCTTTCGGCTTTTATTTTGCAATTCGGTCCGAATATAGGAGAACGAGCTTAAAATATGCTCGCATGTGTTTAAATTCGTATATTATAATATAGGATGAAAGATTTTCCTCGTTTCTCCCGTCCAACTACATTTTCGTTTTATTTTTATTCGATTCGATTCAATGCAAAACCGAAACCAATTTGTGCCACGAAGCAATTTGCCTCTGAAAATCTCTCTTCCTATGTTAAAATATAGGATGACGAAAACGACTGGCATATTTTAGCTCTCCCTTAATTTGCGATTCTCTTTATCTGTGCTAAGGTATAGGAGACGAAAACGTCTATACTAAGTTTTTTTGCTAATTAAGATAGCCAAAAACATTTTTTTCGAAATTTAAATTTGCGTAAGATGAGCAAAATATAAACTTTTCCTTCTGAATTTGAACATTTTGAAAAATATCGAGATTTCGCAAGTTTTACATATGCGAACGCTTGAAATTTGATACTAAGGAATTTCTGATCAATATCAGATGAAAAAAGTTGGCTCTTGAATTTTTAACAATAGATAATATTATTGCTTTCGAAAGTAAAAATTTTTGAATAATGCATATATATATTTTTTTCAAAAATCGTGTGTTGATTCAGAAAAATAAACTTTCGGCATATTTTCTCCAAAAATTTGCTAATAATATCTGCCTATTTGATGGTCTAATTTGATGAAAGTTATTGAAAGCATGGGAAGATCTCTAAACCCATAGTTGTTCCTTTACTTTAAAAGTTCTATTTCAAACTTCGTGTTGTTTTATCGGGGCTGTGCAGCAATACAATTTGGCGCTAAAATTTGTTTTATTTTAACATCGGAAAAGGGGGCGTCGAAAGCGGAAAGGCAGTCGGAGAGGAGGGGGATGCAGCTAAAAATGCATCGAAAGCTCTAACTTTAACGCCCGATCGGGGGGTGTCATTCTCAGTTTCAATATTACTTGTGCGCTCAGGAAATTGGAAAGCCAAACACGCGAAATAAATGAATGAAAACGAGGGAACGTGTAGGGAAATTAGAAATTATCTACTGTTTTTGGATCTTCAGATAAACTTGATATATGTAGAGATCGCAAACTCATCCCCCCTACACCTTGCACCTTTGTTTAAAAAGTGGTCATTGAGAAGCCAAAAAAAAGAAAAATAGAAAGAAGTACCTTCAAAATTGGTATTCACGAAATATCACCATCAGAATTGATGCACCACTCATAAAAATGGTTATTCACCGGAAAATCTTGTCAGGAAGTGTGCGTCCGCAGGCGCTCACGGGATTTTTATATGGGAAAAAACGTGTTCATTTCGCAAGCTACTTCTGTTAGCTTTTTCGATCAAAAATTATTATTTGGTTTTATTTTTTCGACATGAGTTCTTAGCTACATCAAAAGCCATAAAGTCGGATAGGAAATTCTAGAAAACTAAATTTTGCAAAATTATTTGCGGTCCCTAGATATATACTTCAACTTAGTTGGGTACTGTTTTTAAAGATTTATTTTTGAAGAATTCGATCATCTGTTTCCACTAATAATTAGAAGTTTCTCTATAGTTTTAAACGAAATTGCAACTTATTTTGAGACATTTCGATTTTTTCTTCAAACTTATGCAGAATTTCAATGAGTCTAAAAAGTTCCGCCCAGGCATCTAAAAATATTCAAAAATGGGATCATTTCTAAAAAGCGCATCTTAATATTTAACATTATATCTTCCTCGTGGATATAATAAAGTACAGAGATAAATCGTTTTTCATTCATAGCTCGTTTATTATTTCGCCAGACAATATACCGCCGAGATATAGATAATCTCATCGCACCAAAAATGACATTTGCAAGGACTTCCTAGGGACTTTCCATATCAAAAATATCGCGCGCAAAAATTTCATAGAGTTTAGCTTTTGAATTTTGCAACGGAAGTATCATTCGGGCAAAATTCACATTTAGATTTGGACTATGATAACAATTTTTGAAATTTCGGAAATAAGCTAAGATAATAGAATATATTTTTGTATAATGATTTATTTTCTGATAAAATTTTGCAATACTTACAAATTTTTAAGAAAAACAAACTTACTTAAACAAAATTAAAAGATTTTTCTCTCTAAATATAGATGTCAAAATGTTTTGTTATAAAGATAAATATATTTTCAGATTCCCAACGTCTTTATCGTTTTGTCGCGGCTCAGGCTCAAGGATGGGTCAGTGCGCTTCGAAAGACCAGAAGGAGGGCAAGCGGCTGAATCGTCGCATCGAGGAGCAAATCAAACGGGATCAGTCCATGAATCTAAGGATCATCAAATTGCTACTCTTAGGTTAGTTAGTTCCAAAATTTTGCTAATATGAGTAACTTTTTATATTAGTAAAATTTGTGCGTTTCGCTTTACTATAAATCCACTAAATAAGAGCAAAGTAAATGTAAATTGTAAGATTACTGAAGCGTATTTCGTAAACTTGATTTTATTGATTCTGATCATTTTTATATTCTGTGATTTATCACCGCTTTATCAATATTTGCGCGACTCTTGAATCTAAATCCTGCTCTTCTTCGAGTCAGATTTAAGATCAAAACTAAGTTTGCGGCTTTCAGAAAACTAAGTCTGAGTTTCGATTGAAAATCTGAAGAAAGTTGTGTAATGATGAGTAAGATTGGAAGATTTATGAAACCCACCTGAAAATTACCGACTTCAAAGACGACTCATGAAAAATATGACTTTCTTAGAAAGTAGGTTGCAAAATTTTGCGTCACTACCTAAAATTAATGTGCGCATTGACGCAATTTTATTTCTAATTTAGAGGAACAAAACTCAATTTAATCGTGGTTGGCCCAGTTTTCGGCAATTTGACAACACACGCACCGATTGGCGCGTTCAGCGTGGGAGTTTTGGGGGATAAATTTAGCTTTCACTACTCCAGCCGTTTTTCTTTCTCTATGTGCTATCATTGGGCGAGATTTTTTGTGTCTGCTTCTTTTCCGTGAATCGATATTTTATTATTTCGGTCTAGTGGGGAATGGGAACTTCATAGCCCCTGAGCAGCTCATCGTCTCTTTATGAGAGTGGGGATTTAATTGAGTTGATGTTGGTGCGGTTCATTTTGAACGAAAAGCCCCCAGGAAAAGATTTTGTTGTTACATTCTACTTTTTCTGCTTATTTTCCCTTCTCCAATTATACCTCTATTTTGTCGTAGTATTTCCTGGTAAGGAGAAGTCAAAATACAGAGAATTCGAAAAATTGATTTTTAAAAAATAAGAAAAAAGGAAATATCATGGGGAAGTTAGATAGAAAAAGACATAGAAATTCAGAAAATAGCATGAGAAATCAAGAGCATTGAAGACAGACTTTTATGGGCTAAATGCTACTTTGGCACGAGATATATCCTCTAATGCCGCATTGTTAAGTTCATATATTTTTCTCTGAATCATACTATTTCTAGTTCTGCTTCTTTTCGGCCTCATTTTCACTATTTTCTTTTCTGATTCTTTTTCTCTATCAAATTCTCATACTATTTTTCCCATTTAAGCTGTAACTTTTCCTAACAAAGACACGGAGAGAAACAGCTTCTCTGTCCGGATTTCCTTCTGAAAGTTCGCGGATCTAGAGCTTCATTTTCTCTGTCTCTTCCTCTCCCTCTCAAATTTGCGCACTATTTCTCGCGGCTCCTCCATTTTCGTTGTCAATTATTCATTTGCTGCGATTCTCGTTCTTTTTCTCCCTACAATTTTCCTTCTATTTTCTGTCTCTAGCTTCTTTTTCGTCTCTTTCCTTACAAAAACTATTTCTCCAGCTCTCTTAGAATGCAAGCCACAAGCAGAAAACGAAGTTTCTGCGCTTTTTCTCTATCTGTTTCTTTGTACTCTCTCATTTTGCATTAATCTTTAGCCATATCTCTTTTTAGCGAAGCGATATATATGAAAATAGGATTAGCGATGGAGCGCGAGAGAATTAGCGATAGAGCGCAAAAATTGCTCCCCCTCCCCTTCCTTGAAAAGGCGAAGCAGTAACGCCCACTTTGTCACTTGCCAAAGTGAGAAGAAAAAGAAAGGGAAAAAGGAAGGGGTGAATGGGGAAAAATAAGGAGGGTACCCTTTTGGAAGGGACAGAAAAAATAGAAGGTAAACAATTCGAAGAAAATATGGGTGAAGATCAGCTTTGTAAAACTCCAACACAATTTTTCATTCATGTGTCAATTGTTTTGTTCTGTGCTAAAAACGATGTGAAAGTACAAAATAGTAGGGGGTTTTTTTCGCGTTTTTCGCCAAAAATTGAATTTCACAAAGAAGAAGCTTGATGAAATAACAAGGGACGTTCAAAAAGTGATGTAGATAAGGAAGAGTCTGAATCTCTCTCTGCGTTTCTACCCTAGATAATGACAAAGAATAGGACAGGAAGTAGAGTCAGAAAACAAAGAAAGTAGCTAAAGATCTCAGGAAATTCGCATTTATCACGAACTCTCCTTGCAAAAAAAGAAAAGGAAAGAATCACAAAACATCAACGATTTTCAGGGAAAGGGACTTTTATAGAAAAGTACACCGTTTTGTAGGTTGATATTTGAAAAAGAAGGAGGTTTCATAAAATCACTATTTTGAGAATTATTCTGAACCAAATGATGATTGTACCCTGTATTTCCTACCAAATTTCCGCTCCTCTTTAATTTTCTCGTCTCTTATTCCTCTCACGTCTCTTTTCCCAGAGACATCTAGCCAAAAACGAGATATAGTGACAAGCAACTTTGATATAATGAAAGTGCGTTGAGAGTATCTTCAAGTCACTTCGCAAAGGTTTCAACTTCTCTCCTTTGTGGTAATTTTTCATATTTAGCATCGCTAGGTGAGAGATGACGAAAATTGAAGAGACGAATAGAAACGAGAAAAATTGAGGGAAATGGAAATTTGGTGGGAAATACAGGCTAGCTAAATCATAAGATATGCAAAGTTGATGAATTTTTAAATTTTAGAAACAAATTGGAACAAATTTCAAGATTTACGCAAAATAATCTGAAATTTTCAATAGTTATTGCTTGTTTATACCGTAATTATACTGTTTCTTCGAAAATTTTATTATTTTCGTCATTAAAAAAGATATTTTGGCCCAGATATTACTACCCCTTAAAAACAACGCCAAGCATATGGCGTCTTTCGCCTCGTGAATTTTTAATATCTCATTTTATTCGGCCCTTATTTTCGTACAATATTTTTTTTCTTTGCTGCTGATCTTATTGCTGCTTCTTCTGAATTTCGAAATTGAAAATTATTAATAGCAGATTTTCAGTTTAGCTATACGAAATAGGAAATTAATAGTATAGTTTTGGAATTTAAATAATATTCAGAAGCACGTTATTATCGTAGTCTTAGCAACTGAGATTCGATATTTCATGAATGAAGTTTATGAAACTTGTAGCTTCCGATCAAAGTATGCATAGCCTGCTTCGAAAAATTCAAAAATATCCGTAATATGTTCAAAGAATTTCATAAATCATGTGAAAACATAAAATATAATACGATAATGTGACGCGCTCTAAAAATATTTTAAAATCAAGCTAGAGCATAGAAATTTCGTTGGCATTTTTAGTATTTTTGCATTTTCCTAAAATCTAGACGCGGAGTATGCTTATTTCTGATTAGTGCAAAAACTACGCTCTGCTTCTAATTTATGCTAAGAATCTGTCGTCTTCCATATTGAAAAGGGGAAATTAATATGCACAGCACAATCTATTGAAGCGCACTGCAAAGAGTAATCCTGGTAAATCCCACTTGAAGAAATGCTATTTTTTTTCTAATTTCTACATCTTTTTCATTTTCTTTCCTATACTATTTCTTTTTCTGCTTCTTTTTCATCTCTTTTCTCACACTATTTCCTTTTCTAACTCTTTCCCTCTCTCATCCACCCCCGCGTCTCTCGATTCATTCATTCCTTCCCTTTTCAGGTTGTTTTCTATCATCGACTTGACTGTTTCTTTTTCTCTCTAACTTTCATACTATTTCTGATTTTATATCTTTTCTTCGCTCCAATTTTCGTGCTCTCTAACTTCTCTGATTCTTTTTCTATTATTTTCCCACATTATTTCTCTTTCTATATCTTTTTTCTCTCCAACTTTCATACTCTCTAACTTCTCATCCTAAAGCTCTGTATGGCACTTTAGTTGCATCATTATTGAGAGGGAATGAATTCCCGAGAGGGCAAAAATGAGACATTCATTGGTGAAGAAACAGTTAGAGGCTTTAGAGAGTAAAAGAAACAGAAAAGAAATAGTGTGCGAAAAGCGAGAAAGGAAACAAATTAAGACACCCTCTAAATGAGAGGACCTCTTTAAGAAAGTACTACTGAATCAGGGAATAGTAAAGGAAAAGAAAAAACGAAAAAGAAATTAATAATATCATTCATGCTTCATCAATAAATTGTGAAGAAAAATAATTTAAAATTAATTAGTGTCGGCTGAAGAAAGAAAACAAGCCAAAAAGAAACTAATTTAGGCGCCGGCGAATCAGGAAAATCGACAATTCTGAAACAGATGAGGATTCTGCATAAGGTGAGTTTCAACGGATTTTGAAATTAAGGGATCAAATTGACAGACAATAGAGTTTCGCTCTCGTATAAAACCATAAGAAATTAATGAATTAAAGGAAGAAATTTTTCTCAAAGTTAGACATTTTTGAAAACTCTTGAATGAAATAGGCTTCAATGAAACGCCTAAATATGTAGTTTAGAAAGATTAGTAATCATAATTCATGATCTAATTTAAAGCAAAAATCTCAAAAATGTATTTCGAAAACTATCTTATTCAGGGCGGTTTCACGCAAAAATCAATGCAAAATTAAAAATAAAATAATGTAGATCTAAAATTCATGAATTACCATATTTTAGGATGGTTTCACGCAACAAGACCTCGAAATGATCAGGCCGGTGGTCTATTCGAATTGCATTCACTCGATGCTCGCCATTCTGAGAGCCATGTTTCACTTACAGATCGAATATGGCGATGCGGAGCGAGTTGTAAGAATTTGCATTATTTTAGATAAGTCTCAAAAAATGAAATTATTAAATTTGCAAAAAATCTGAGATTAAAAAATAAAAATAATTGTTTTAGCGCGACAGCCAACTCGTGTTCGCGACAGTTCATGCAAACAAGGAAGAGCTAACAGAGGAATTGGCTGCCGCGATGCAACGACTGTGGAAAGATGACGGAGTGCTTGAGTGCTACAGGAGGTCGAATGAATACCAGATCGATGATAGCGCGAAATAGTAAGTTTTTCGCAATTTTATAAGGAACTCTTGACAATGATAAATTACACATAAATGATACTGTTGTAAATGGCCGAAAACCTGAGACGAGATAAAGGAGCATCTTTCTTTCTTCCCCTCCTTTGAGTCTCGAAATGCGCGCGTTGACGACATTCGTTCATTTGGCGATTTTTAAAAATAATTTTCTTTCGTTCTTTATTCCTTCATCGAATTTAACGGGATTTTCGCGACAAGCATTTGGAAATTATCTTCTTCTAAAATTCCAAATTTCAGCTTCCTCGACAATTTGCCCCGATTGTCATCACCAAACTATGTGCCTAGTGAGCAAGACCTACTTAGGACAAGGATAAAAACGACTGGAATCACAGAAGTTCTATTCGAATTGAAGGGGCTGACTTTTAGGTAATTACCCCCAGTTCACAAATAATTGCCATAATTAACTCATAATTATCCTGATTATTTTAAGAGTTATCGATGTTGGTGGTCAAAGGAGCGAGCGCAAAAAATGGATTCATGTAAAGATCTAAATAAATTCGACTTTTAGATTTATATTTTAGGTGTTTGATAACGTCAACGCGATCATTTTCATCAGCTCGCTATCGGAATACGATCAAACTTTGCGAGAAGATAATTGCACGGTAATTTTTAAAGATATGTATTAAAGTGAATACAATATGAGATTTTTCTCTATCTAGTAGTGCTGATCGGTGGCTATAAGAAATAATGAAATTCAGTTCTGATACATTTCAAAGTCTAGCTAAATTTGAAAGATTTTTCAACCTGTAATTGTGGGTCGTGATGGATGCAACAACTCAAAAATGACTTAATTTCAATTGAAACAAGTTCACGAGTTCTCAGATAAGTCTCAGAAACGTTTCAAAAATTTGATAAGTCTAAAGAAATTTCAAAATGTAGTTCTTTACTGAAACTTAACGATGATAAAATTGACTTAGGCTTATCATGAAATTCCAGAACCGTATGCAAGAATCGTTGAAACTCTTCGACTCGATTTGCAATTCCCCCTGGTTCGCTGACATCCACTTCATTCTGTTCCTCAACAAAAAGGATATCTTCGCCGAAAAGGTCATTTTTTTAAATTTTACACCAGCCGGTTTTCATTTTCTATTTTTCATCATGTAATTAGATTGTTTAACTGCCCGAATTTGAAGATCATCTTTATTAAAAATCTCAATTGCACAGAAATTGCTATCTAAAAGCTCGAGTAATTTTACCCTTAGTACGAAATAATTGTAGACATTTTAAATGAGGAGATACGAAATGGCGTAATTTTAGGACTTTGAATGTGTTGATCTTTGATATGGGGATTAAAAAATCTAAATAGTCAAAAATATCATGACTTTAAGAAAACTGACCATAAAAAATAGTTAGAATCTGGAAAAAAAATCACAAAGGGTTAGGATAATCGAATCATAAAAATTATTAGATCTAGAAAACATCTAAAATACAACATTTTGGATTTTAGATCCAAAGAAGCCCTTTGACGATATGCTTCCCTGAATACAAAGGCCAGCAGTCGCATACGGAATGCATCAACTACATCCAATGGAAATTCGAGCAATTAAATCGGTAATTAACCAAGATAATAGAACGATTAAGTCGATAATTAGGTGAATAGTTATTAGGAATATTAATTAATCAAAGGCGATTATTAAAGTTTCCAATGAATTTTCGAATAAAAAGACGTAGGCGAATAATTAGCGAAAATAGTTTAATGATTAAGTAGAGAATTACTTGAATTGTATTCCATACGAGTTGAAGGAATAGCAAAATAACAATATGCAATAATTGAATAATTAGGGGAAATAGTTGCTCAAACAGACAGTTGATAATTTGAATAATCATTTGTCCGAATTGAAAAATCAACGAAGTTATGGACATTTTCGCGGGAACCGTCTAAATTTGGAATTTCAGATCGTCGCAACGAGAAATCTACTGTCACCACACACAGGTAATTTCTTAACTCTACGTGGCACAAGTCATAAACCCCATCCCCGAACTATTTTTGTTGTCATGGGTCCAAAAAATAAAATAATATAGTGGACAGAGGATTTTTGCATTTAATCAATTTAAGCTTAGTCACTAGATAATTTAATAATCATAGTTAATTGACTTAATTATCCTACTTAAGTCACAATTAATTGATAATTGTCTAGGCAACCGATACGACAAATGTGCAATTCGTCTTGGACGCTTGTCTGGATATGATTATTGCTAAGAACCTTAAGAGTATGGGGCTCTGTTAAAATCATGGAATAAAACACCGTTTGAAATACAGCACTTAAAATTTGAAATCAAGGTAAATTTGCTAAATATCGATTCGTATGGTAATTTTCTTAATTCCAAATATTTTCTCCCTGAATGAAACTCGTTTTTCACCTCAAAATAAATCGCTTTTTAATAATTTTATTGAAAAGGAAGTAAAATTTGCCTGAGGGAAACAAAATTTTGCTTTCTTTCCAAAAATCCACAAGAATTCAGTTATCTTTCCAAAAGTCGGGTTAATTTTCGGTAAGCTCTAGTTTTAAAATCATCAAAAATCTCCTATTTTATCATCTTTTATTGCAATATGTTGCGAAACGTTCACGTAGATTTTCGAATATCATTAGTGAATTTCTTTGCAGAATTTCTCGTTAAAATAGGATTTAGGGTTTGAGTCACTAGAAAATAATGCGCAATAATATTTGTTAGAATTATCTATACCCTCGTAAAACCACTTTCCCATGAAAAAATTAGAAGATAAATTCTTTTTGAAACTTATTTATATCTAGTTAAAATTTTGTCAAAATTTCTATTTTTACATGTGTTATTTCACCGATTCAAAGGTATTCTGCATTATCAACTTTATCCAATCAAAAATCGATTATCTCATTTTTATCATCAAGGTTGTGGAAAGACATTTACTAGCCAAAAAGTATCTTGTTTGCAGCGGGCTGTTGGGACTCGGACTCGAGTGCCGACTTTTTGGGACTTCCAACAGCCCTGCCTTGTTTGTTAAAATTTCCATGTCAGTTTTATACAAAATCTATCTGTGCCAAGAAAATATTGAATTTTTCCTACCTATTTTTGTAAACTAGTTTAATATGCTTCAAAAATTTATCATGGACTTTATAAAATTTTAATTAGCAGTAGATCATCATTCAAAAATTCAAAGCAGCATTGAATTCTAAAAATTTCGGGTATTTTTCAGTTCTCAATTTATCAAATTTTCAAAATTCTGCTGAAGGTTGTTATTTTTAGATTTTTATCAAATTGCTATTTATAAAACACGCTATTTTAGAAGGTAAACTAATGGAAAATTGTTTAAAAATATGCAATTATTTTGTTCCTTTAAAAATTTTCGTCGTATTTTCAAAGTTTCCAAATGTTCGTTTCAGGGGTGTAAATTTTAGACACGCATGACGAGGTAAGTGTATTTTCGAGAGAGCATGGGAGGGCATGCTCTTTTCTCTCTCTCGAAAGGACACACTATCTCGTTATTCGCGTATATCCGCGTGTCTAAAATCTACACCCCTGGTTCGTTCCAAGTTTTCAGTGGATCTTTGTATTATTAACTGAATAAATATGTTCAATTTTAGTCGACTGAATCCATACAAAAATCTAATTTATAAGTTTCGGATCAAAGTAAAGAAAACTACTAAAAACCTTCCTTTATTTTAAATTTTGGCAAAAAATCTTGAAGATAACGAATTCAAACTGACACCTCATAATTTAGCCGGAGAATTGGTGCCATCGAAATACTGTTTGATCAACTCGTCCTTGTCATTTCGGGAACTCATTTCCTTTTCCGTAAACTGTTTATCAGCTTCTATCGCAGTGATTAAATCTTCTGCAATCTTTAAATAAAAAATTCGATCTAATGAAAAATATAATAGAAAATGTTGAAATATGTTAATTCTATTTTCAAATGATCGATGAATTAAACAGGACAATTGCACGATGATATTATTGAGTAAAATAGTTTTGCACAAATTTAAAATCTCACCCAAACTTTTAAAGCTCTTCATCTCTCTAACGAACCCGCAGATTAGACCCTCGATTTGAGCGCCGTAAAAATCGCCGTTGAATTTGTGCAGAATATGGACTTCCTGAAATTGGCATAGTTAAATGAAATAATTGTCCTCAATTAACTGAGATAATTATCCTCATTAAGTAACTAATTAGTTAATTACCATGGTCTTCTGTTTTCCATCGAACTGTGGATTCCAGCCTATGCTCATTACCATGTTGTAGGGCCTCTGAAAGCAATTAAATTTGAGATAATTAGAGTAATTAAATAGGCTAATTGCCTGATAATTAGGAGAATCCCCGTTAGTTATCCTCGCTAGCCCGTAGAAAACGCCCGTTGTCAATTGAGGTGGGAGAGCAGAAACGGTAACGTCATCGAGATTCGCTGGAAAAAAGAAATTTTCGAAAATACCGTAATCCTAAAATTCTTAAAATTTTATCTTTTTGTAAACTTTATGCATACGCTCTAGATTGGAACAACTAACAAGGAAAGTGCACAGATCGTAATTCGCAGATCTGGATGAAACTTACCAAACAGGTTTTCGATGACGGGAATTACAATTGAAAAGTTCAAACTCGTCAAATAGGAACCTGGAGGCAGAAAATTGGTAAAACCTCTAAATTCCTCATTTATGTTTGGGAATTTGCATACATTTCTGGCAAGTGAATTTGCTCATTTCTCACACAAAATACGAATGAAAAACGATTGCAAATGTTCTGACTCCAAGAATCTATTTTGCACTTGTTGGCCATCTTGGTCAACATCATCGAAAACGAAAACACCTATTTGGTAAGTTTCATCAAGATCTGTGAGCTCCGATCTGTGCACTTCTCTTGTAAAATAAACATTTTGCAAAGCATTTTTCATTTCAAATGAAATATCAAAACTAAAGATAAGATGATTAAAATAAACTCAAACTTGCAAACACTCATAATCTCAAGCACATGAAAAAGGCTAGTGATTAAAAACAGGCTCTGATATTTCATCAAATAAGTCATATAGCGGATATACAAATTTGTAATGCGGAACAGAACGAAATTAATTAATTATCCCCAGTTACTTTATTATTTAATTAGCCTAATTATCTCATAATTTCCCTAATTAACTAACCCGTGGGACAATTGAGCTGCTTGCCGCCTCTACCGAAGCCGGACACGACTTTGCCCCGAAAGAAATACGGCAGAACTTGCTTGAACTGTAATTGCATTTCCCCGGGGGGCTGCATGAAGTCTGAAAATTCAGATAAAAAGGATACAAATAATTTTTATCGCTGACAAAATAAAATATCAAATCGGTATGAAACCGTTTTTTAAAATTATCTAAACAAATATTTTAAGTAAATTTTATAGGAAGTATCAACAAATTGGTTGTAAGGTGACGAATCATAAATATCACATTCGTGAAACATAGTCTAATTAACTTTCCTATGAAAAATTGAATCTACCCGTTTTCTTCAGATTCAACAAAACCGTAAAATCAACAACTTTTGAAAATAAAAAAACTCAATCAACCGAAAAATTCTCTTTGAGTTTGTATAATCTTTGTCTGAAGTCATTCGCCAAGTCCCGAATCTGAGGGTTCCTCGATTTTTCTGAGAAAACTTCCAAAATCGGTTCGAATTTCGCGAGTTCTTCCGAATCGTCCACTCCGATGTTGACCAGAATTACGGGTAAACTGAAAATAGAACCAATGAAATTATAAAAAAGCGTTTTTAACAAAATATGTTTCAAGAAAACGAAAATACCATTGACTCGAAAAGCTTCATGTTCCTTTGTTCAGTGAATGCTTTTAACATCAAACATGCATTAACAAGTTTCGATCTTTCGTCAAAAATAATTTAAATGATCTTTATAAAAGTATTCAATTTTTTAATTTGTTTCAAAAAACATTTAAATAGTTATCACCTAAAAACCTCTTGATTTCAAATGAACCGATGCGAATTTTCAAAATATCAAGAATTGCCACCTCTTGAAAACCTCGGCTTGGAATTTGTAGGCGTCGGAGAGGTGTCGGCTGGGAGCGTCGGCGATTTTCCTGAGCTTCTCTTCGATCGAAGGCCACCACTCGAAGAGCACGCGGCGGTAGATGAACGTTTTCGACACGACGGACATAACTCGGATAGTCTGAAAATATTTCGTTGAGATCTTATCGAATCTTGAAGTATCTGAAACTCCAAAAGAAAAGTGAACAACTTTACATGAATTCTTGAAACTTATCCAAAAATTAAAATAATGAGTTTTGCCTAAAAGTTAATCAATTTTTTATTTTTTAAGAATCATAGCCGAATCATTTTGATTGGGAAGATATGAGTTTTTGACATTTTCTGAAACCTATCCTGTAAACTAACGTCCTAACGTCAAATATCATATTTTTAATTATTTCCAAAATGTATGTTTCATAAAATCGTACAATAAACATTCATTTCAGTTTCATTGCGAAGAAATTCTCAGCAAAAATAATCATGCTCAAAAATTTTCTACCTCTACAATAGCAGCCTGAAGTAGTAGATCCTTCGAACCCGTAAAATGCGCTCCAATCGATAGCCAGTTTTGATGAACCATCGGCAACAAGATATCGTCGAAATTCTGCACGCATAGCAGGCCTAAAATTTGCTTGTTAATTTTTTTGAAAAAAAAAACAAATCTGGCCTTCATTCAGTACCGCCAAAGCATTAATCTGAATCGGTCGATACGGCGAGAATAGAAGGTGTTTGGTTCTGAAAATTAATTTTTAGAACATTGGCAATAAATTTCTTCGTATGTTTCAAAAATCTAGATATAAAATTAAATATTATCGTGACAATCAATCTTGAGCATTGAAGTCTTAATAAAAAATACGTAAAAAGATAAGAATACATATAAGCTTCTGAGGATTCAATTTGTTCGCTATGAAACTAATTATTGTAGCGCCAGTTTTAGACGAAATTTAAGAAAATCTCACCTCTTCAAAATGCCCTCGATATTCTGAACGATCAGCGGCACAGATGGCTTTTCAGTTTCCATCATCAGAACGTCATCACCTTCCAGATTTTCATCCCTTTCTTCATCTTTGATTTCTTCAGTTCTTTCTTTTGAAGTCGAAGGTTGGACTTCCTGAGAATTTTGTAAACAAAATAAATTTAAATTAAAATTTACCTGCTGAATCCCCTTATAACCCGTAGACCGATTCACCGCGCTGATGTAAGTCGAAAGACATTGAATAATGAGAAGGGTATGTTTCTGAAAACCTCATAATCAAAAGGAAAAATGAAAGGCGATCTTTACATTTTACCAAATTTTAATGTTTCAGAAAATCACATGTTCGAACGGAAAACGACAAATTGGTCCGAGATCACGTCAGATGATAAAGAAAAATGAAGAAAGAAGCAAAAATTTACAACCCTTATCATTCTCTAGTTCGATTTTAATACTTTTCTGAAAACCATATATTTAAGCGAAAAAATTACTAATTAGTTCGAGATTATTTCAACTAAGAAAACAATTAAAAAATAATTTTAATTTAAACCTGCTCAAAACTGTCCAGCGATTGCAGTAAGCTGTCGACAATTTGGATGCATTGATGACGCGTTTCTTCGGGCATAAACTCGTGGCTGGATCGCTCCATGAACGCTCTGAAAAATGAATGTTTTCTTTTCAAAATTTATGCTGATTTTAGCAATATCATAGAAAACATTTTCTCTTACATTTAGATAGTCGATTTTTTAAACCTAAATTTCACCTGAAGACCAATGGCGCATCAATATGATCGGTTTTTCTACGGCAAGCCAGAGCGATTTTGCTGATGATATAAGGCGAATGGGAGTCCAGAAGCAGGGTGACGGAATTGAGATTTTGGTCGATATTCATCTGAAAATGTTGAAATTTAAAAAATTGTCGACACATTTCAAAGATCGCATAATAATTCCTAAATATCTTCGTTATATTGGTAAGAATTGACAAATTAAAAAAATAAGTTATGTGTCTAGTCTTTTCAAAAATCTGACTCTAAGTATAGTTCGTGTTTGACATAAATAGATCTTCGAAAATTCGTATTTCTTCAAGTTAAGTAAGTAATTTCGAAGATTTTATAATAAGCTTCAAGAAATCCATATCTCCCAACAGAAAACATCGATAATAGTGCATATTGTAGTGTTCGAAAATGACCTCTTTAGCCAATTCCCTCAGAGCCCTTTGAGCCGCCGACGCTACGATCCAATTTTTCGAGACGCAATGCTTCAGAGTGTAGAACAGGGTCTCGACACGAAGCTGAAAAAATCGATAGAATTTAACAAAATCAACTAAATGTAAAAATCCAAACCTTGATGTTCCTTTCCAAATGATGTCTGCATTTCTCAGCTAACAGAGCCGTGCCGATTAATGATAAAGCAAGGAGAATCGAAGTATCGTCGTAACAGAGGGATGTGTCTGAAAATAAGGGGAAATAAATTTTGTATGTTTCAAAGTTCCAAAATAAAAAATCAAGGAATTTCAATGTTTCAACATTTTTTCAAATATATAATTTTGAGAAAATAGGATAAGATTTAAAAATAAAAAAAATCACCTCGAATTTCGTCATCTTTCACGTGCAAATTGACCTCAATCGTGGAGATTTTTTCCAGAAGCAATTCCAACATCAACAGTTCAGATTCGCATCTCTGAAAAGTAGGAAGAATAATTTTAAACAAATAATAAATTTGAAAAATTACCTGATTTTCCCCATTCTGAAAGTCTGCAATCAGAATCATCAGATAGAGGTAAGCAGATTGAACATTCTGACTCGAAGTCGTTTGCATCTCGGTGTAAATCAGATCGAGTACCTGGAGTTAAAATTGTTTTTTTTTCAAAATTTAAAATTTTGACCTCTGAAAATCCGAGTTTTCCCATTTCCTGGCAGAATTTCTTCAGAATTCCGTGATTCAGGTCGAATTTCAGCGGGAGGTTCGTTAGAAATTCTGGAAAAAACGTCATTTTTCATACTTTTTAGACCCCTTTCACTAAGAAACTTTTTTTCGAAAAACAAAGTAAATTAAAAAAAAAAATACCGCTAATTTTCGATTCTTCCAGCTTTTCCCCGTCCAACTTTGTGATGGCCATCTTTTTCTTCTCGAATTGGAGACTTTGTGCGAGAATTCGAAACAAATCGACGATTTCCGGGGCGCGGCTGTCCAACAGAAGGCGAATTTCTGTAGAAAGGCAAGGGAGAAGGACGGTTAGCTAGAAAAAGTTAATTTTCAGCATTCTTTTCTTCTGACAAATTACAGTAGCTAAATGTTTCGTAGGGAGTTTTGAGGGTTCGACTAAATTGATCATTTAAAATATAAGCCACTTTTGGTATAACGAGAGACGAAGATTCGTTTTCAAACAATTTTGAAACGTAACTAATTCTTTTTTTTTTAGAAATTACGAATTATCACAAGTTTATCTTGGAGTATCGAATTCGTTACAGCGAAAAAATTAAATCACTTATCAAAATTACTGGAACATCTTTGTGGACCAAAATGATTGTTTTTGTAGGTTTCAAAAATGTTCTACCTGACTAACAATCGCATCCCCATTGCCCTGTCTGACGACAATCGGGAGTTTGTCCGTGATGTGCCGCAATCGGTCGTGCAAAATGTCGTCCACCTGATTCGAATTCGCTCGACAAAGTGCCTCGAATAGGTTTCGCGCAGAGGCTTTCACGCTAAAAATTAAACTTTGATAATAAGAATTAATCTGTAGAAAGAAAAATCTTTCATTATGAATCTAATCGTACGCATTCAGATATATTTTAAATATATAATAGAGTTAATAACTTATCAAAGTCAACTGATAAAAGATGAGAAATCACTTGCATTTCATATTGATCCGTGAGTCCAATAAAGCAGATATCGATAAGATTCGGGACGATGCAATTTTCCTGCTCGCTTTCGAAGAAACTCGACTTCGGCACTACCGTAATCAGCTCGTCGAACAATTCGATTATCGATTTTCTGGAAAATCGGTACTTTTCCAACTTTTCGAATATTCTAACCTAACACAATGATCGTGATTCGCAATGAGACGTTTCGCCAAAAGCAGCAACTGAAATAGATAAGTTCAAAATGATTTCAAAAAGCGATTCATGAATTTGAATTATTGTCGACTTCTTGAAAATGTGCACTTACACAACCGCACTCCAATCAAACAGCCAGTATTAGAAGAAAAGTTCTATCTTGCAAATATCATACCAGACAGGGAAAAGTCGATCTAACGACTGCTCTCTTTTTATGAGAAAGCATTTTACCGCAACATTACGATCACTTGAAACAAGTCCGGTTATTCGAAGAGATATCTAACGAGCGTGGCGTTACCCCGTCCGCTCATTCCATTGCAAGTTGTGCAATTGGAACGCATTTGCGATTAGTGCAAATTTGCAAGAAGACGACAAGTTTCTTTCGGTGTTCTACAATTGATCTCTCAACTTTAAAAAATACAAAATAAAATTGGGAATATTTTCAATTTTTCTCTAAAAAATTAGCGTAAAAGGCTACTGTAACTTCCACTTACATATTCCTTCAAATTAGTTTCAGTTTCCATCCTCCAATTTCCATCCCTCTTCACGATCAGCTGGGCCACTTCCGGTCGCAAATTCGACGTCGAAGTTGAATTCTTGAATTCCTGATTTTCGGAATTCGAATCACGAAGGCATAAAGTGATCGTGTGTCTGATGATCTGAAATTTCATCATGAGTTTCTGATTTGATCATCTTTCAGGGAACTAATAAATTTATTACATATACTTTTCCGAAGTATTTTACCAAGCGAATTGCGGCCTTTAATTAGAAAGCAAAAATTATGTATCAATCAAAAATAATTAGAAATGAGTTCTCGAAACGCCAATGTGTCCGTAGTCTACATGTTGTGTAAAAATAATTTAATAAAAAGCTTTTTAAAAAAATACCTCGACCGCCTTCCCCAAAGTATCCAACTTTCCGATCGTGATTTTCGTTACTAAATCCGTCAATTGGCTCACGATTCCTAAAAATTTGTTTAAAAAATCAACTTAAAAAAATCAATAAAATACCTGGCAGAAA
Source organism: Diploscapter pachys (assembly GCA_002287525.1). Classification (NCBI taxonomy): domain Eukaryota; kingdom Metazoa; phylum Nematoda; class Chromadorea; order Rhabditida; family Rhabditidae; genus Diploscapter; species Diploscapter pachys. The sequence goes on along the minus strand of LIAE01006444.1, from coordinate 30,772 downwards.
CTGCGCGAGAATATCCGCGTCATTTTCCGCGTTCGCTTTCGAACAAATCAGCAATAGTATTTCAAGGGCTAGGGATCTGAAAACAACAAAAATTATGTCAGCTGAGTTTAAAACTCTATACTTTATCATAAGATGTAGAATGTGTGTAAGAACAACATTTTTAAAAATCGAAAAGAAAGCTCATATCATTTTGCTTTAAAGTTTTAGCCTTATCATAGGGATAGAAATAAAATAAAAATGATAAAAAAACTGCATCAATCGGTTTTAGAGTTCTATAATTGATCATGGGAAAGAAGAAAAATCAATTATTTAAAACAATCTACAGTAACCTGCATTCCGAATCGACGTCGAGTTTGACATTTTCCGCTTTCGACGCAGCGCCGCTCGCCTCGAGGCACACCGACACGATTTTGCCCAGACACAGGAAGAAACGGGGGCTGTAGAATTCTGGAACCTCATTTTAAACACGATTATTTTTTGTATGTTTCGAACAGACTTAGTCGGACTTTCAGCCAGAGCGAAAAATATAGAGGAGGGAGTACGCAATAGAAATTTTTACTATAGAAAATTGATATATAAGGGGATATGCAATACGATTTTATCGAGAAAAAAAACTTGCAACCTTGCTTCTGTAGTTGATCACTCAGAATCGTCCTGACGAGTTCGTGGTAGGCCTGTAGCAGTTGTCTTCTGTCGGAAATGCCCAAATTGGGATACTGTAGCTGCTTCAGGGACGTCAAAGCATACAGCCTTTTACAGGAAGACACATTTGATGTCATTTTCTGGAAATTGAGATTGGATGAAGAACGGCAGCTGAATCCAAATATTCCACCGAACCAACGGTGATAACTATTGCCGAAGCTTATGAAAATCGAGATTTTATTCGAATAACAGTGTGAAAAGGAAATTCAACAATTTATAAAAAGAGATACCCAAAAGGAGATAATGAAGATCAGCTTTTCGAGGAGTAAGGGGTGGTAATATCATAAAAAGAAATTTAAAAAAAATAAATTAGAAAATAATAATAAATAAAAAAGCCAAATTCGATTATTGAAAAAAATGGATATTTCAAATTCTGGACTCCTGGTTGGGGTAGGCTTTGAGAATGCGGATCTCGTATTTCGGCCGGTCAGAATTGTCCACGTCCACCTTGCCGATGTTTTGAATCACCTAAAATTTTTGGAATTCGGAAAAATAGGTGAGTTTCAGAAAATTCCAAGCTATTTTGGCTCGCTTTTGAAGACGATAATCTCGTTTAACAGATTTTTAAGAAAAAAACCTCGTGATTTCGAAGAATGACATAAATATTCTGCATAAAAGGTTGAAAAATCGCAATTTAGAGAAAGCAAAACAAAGATAGATTAAAGAAGGTGCATTTTTGTGAAAAGTAACATTTGTCTGAAGCCTATTTCGAAAATTCTCCTACCTTCATTCCCGCTGCGATTCTGCCGAAAATCGTATGCTTTCCATCCAAATGCGCGGTGGGGACTAGCGTGATGAAAAATTGACTGCCATTCGTGTTGGGGCCTAAAAATATAAAATTTGAATTTTTTTTTGAAAAATAGAAAAAAACACGAAATTCAAAGTCTCTGTACCAAAAACGAAAAATATCATCAAAATTCCTTTCTCTATAAAAAATGAAGAAAAAACATTCGAATTACGAGTTTTTTAAGGAAAGACATCTTTCTAAGAATCTCACCCGCATTAGCCATGGAAACGATGCCGGCGCCGGTGTGCTTCAGTCGCTCGTCGATCTCGTCCGCGAAGCGGTCGCCGTAAATCGAGGTGCCGCCTCGACCTGAGAAAATAATAATTTTGAGGAAAATATAAAATTTCAAGATGTTTCATAAATTCAGCCTGAGAGTATTTTTGCTTCAAATTGAGAGAAAGGGGAAATAAGCAGACATAGAGAAAGAAATCGAGTTTGGGGCATAAGTACTCACAGCTATAAATTCATCCATAATAATCAATTATTGAAACCGACACTGAAGTTTTCATCTTCTTTCCAAACATCTAATATAACAAAAAAATATTGGTACGTTTCAAAAAATGAGAAGAAATGGTTGAGTTCAATGACATGTTGCACAGAAGGAGAAAAGCTTTGTTATTTACAAAAATTATCTTTTTTCCCATAAAGAAGCCTCATTGCTTACCAGTTCCAGTCGGATCTCCTCCCTGGATCATGAAATCGGTGATGATTCTGTGGAAAATCGTGTTGTTGTAGTAGCCTCTCCTATAATCATATTCATTGGTTTAAATTCAAGATTAATTCTGCGGTAATTTTGAAATGACGAGATGACGCGTGAAGACGTGGCTTATAGCTAGGGATAGGAGGGTGAAAAAGTAAGTAGAAATAGTGTGTGGAAAATATAGCTCACATCATTTCTCAGTTGTCAATTTTATCCCTCGATTCAATGTTCATAGATCCTTACATTTCAACTCCAAAATTAAATTTACCCCAAGATCAAATAATTCACGAATATGGATGTTACCTGGCCAGTTCGGAAAAGTTGCGGCACGTCTTTGGCGCGTGATTCCAGTACAGCTCCACGCAGAATTTGCCCATACTGAAATTAAGAGCAAATATTCTTATATTTATTGAATTGTCCTAGAAAAAGCTTGCCGAATGGCAGACACAAATCTGTACTTTTCACATATTTTGAAACATGTGTAAAATATGATTTTTAAAGCAAAATATCAGTCGACAATCGTTAGGTGAAAATTACTAGATGTACACATTATTCCAAGAGCTTGGGGTCATGATGTAACTTCATGAAACTTATGAAAATCATAAATTTTCAAATTTCCAGATGAAATTAAAAGACAAAGCTTACGTCGTTTCGATGACGACATACGGTAGCTGGTCGGCTCCATGGAAAGACTGAGGGGCTGGCATTTTTCTCTTCAAATTTTCTAAAATTTCAAATATTCAAAGTTAAAAAATTAAGATATTGCCAACGTTAAAACATTGAAATTGGACAAATTAAATCAATGTTTAAAATAAGTTCATTTATTTGGTTTTATACAATTTCTTGCAAATAAATCTAAATTAGCATAAAATACTCGATAAAACAATGTTGTGAAACATACTAGATCTAGGTTTTGAATAAAATACCCATTTTCTCCTAATTTTGAATATATAAGTTTCAAAATATGACCTGTTTTCTCTGGCTAAATATGTATATCACATTCGGTTCAAAATTTGAACTCATCTACTTTTTAGAAATGACCGATTTTCATCGAATCTCTGTAGATTTTCGCTTCAGACGCCATTTCTTCGAGGGTGCGGGGTTTGATTTCGTCGTTTCTGAAAAGAATAAATGTTAAAAAATTTTTAAATTATAAAATAAAATAAATCTGACTTGTCATGATCATGAAGCTTCTTGTACAAATCGTCCGGATTGGGGCCGAAATCGTTGGGGCGGCGTGGCAAAATGTGAGCGTGGACGTGCTAAAATTTCCAACTTATTTTATTTACTATTGGACACGGCCAGTAATTTCATTGCAGAATTTTAGTAAAAATTCCTCGTTTTGTGAAGCATAGCTGCTTGGTTGTTAAATGAGAATTTCTTTTATTTAAAGTATAATAAAATAGGAAAAAAACGGACTTAGAGTAATGGTTCTTTTTGTTCGAAAGAAATCTTACATAACTCGATGAAACCTATCAAATTAATGTTTATAATTTCAACAACAAATACCTCAACGGTTCTCCCCGCGTCAATGCCATCTTGCACACAAAGAGTTGAGGATGTGACGTTGTAGTGCTAAAATAAATAAGTTTAAAAATATAATTTTCAAAAAAAAAACAAATCTTTAAAAATGAAAAAAAAAACCTTTTCAAGCATTTTCTGAACTTTCTTGGCTACCACGAATAAATCCGCTGTTTCCTCATCGCTCAGATCCGTCAATCTTTCGGCGACTCTTTTAGGGCAAATCACGATGTCTGGAATCTTACAATTATTAGAAAATTATATACAGGGGAAATTCTATTTTGAATAAAATTAAAAATGATAAGAATAAAATTGAAAATTATTCGAATATCTGGAATTTCATAACTTGCAAAAATAAAAAAAGACATCTTTTTTCTCGCCCTATGAAAAAATAAGCAGAAAAATCTATTTCTGGAATAAAATTTTTAGAAATTTAAATTCCAAGTAATTTGTGAATGATGAAGTATAAAAGAAGTTAATGGGATAATTTTTTTGTTTTAATCTTACGTCCAGGTAAAACCGGCTTCAGATTGACGAAAGCAAAGCAGTAACGACTCTCGTAGAAAATGCAGTCGGGCTGAATCGAAAACTTGGAGAACATGTGAATTGAAGTGGGTTCTAAATTTTTAAATAAAGCTTTCAATTTAGATTTCAAAAATTAATATTTCAAGGTGATAAAGTGGCATTATTGCATAATGACTAAACGGTTTGCATACAAAAAGCATTTACAGAAAAAATACTTATGTTTCAAAGGATGCATATTTTCAAAAGTTTCAAGGTCAAAATGTTTGTTCGATAACTTGTTTATATTTTAAAAATCTTATGAAAATCATGTTATGTTTCAAAATATGCATATCTTCTAAAAGGCTTTCTGTATTCGTTGACAGCTCTTCTTGTTCCTCTTTATTTACTACACTCCCAATCCGTTGACAAATACAGGAGGCCCTTCTAAAACTACTCGATAAACTAATCCATATGCGGTTTTGAAATGCCATAATAAAATGCGACCATGTTGCTCATTGACGTGGATCGTGTAGAGGTCGTTCCTTCTGTGGGCGTAGACCGGCTGCATCAATCTCAATTCGTCCACATACGCCAGGTCGATTTCCGCGAAACACATGTCTGAAAATTGAATAATTTAAAAGTGATCATAAAACGAATTTTAGAAGTGTTGAACATTCATATCGATGTTTTGATATTAAGCTAAAATAAAGCCTATTTGAAAATTCTATGCTTAAAAATGCAAGAAAGAAACATTGTTTTGCATTCTATTTTGCTTTTTGTCAAAAATCAAGATTTCTCATAAATTGCTAGATTTCAAAAAATATATCATAAAAATCGCAAGTTAGAAGACCAATTCATTCAAAGTTGTTCAATTTCAAAAGATAAAATATTTAAAAAAGAAAAACGAACCAACTTTCTTCGATCGCTGCTTAATAAAATTTCCCCATAGATTTTGCATAAGTTTCGAAAATATTCAAAATGAAACCTCTCAAAAATCACCATTCCAGTTGAAGTAAACTTTTTGAGAAATAGAAAAAAAAAACTGACCAACTCTCTCGGAGCACTGGGCGATAACGTGGCCCCAAGGGTCGACGACCATGGCGTGTCCGTACGACTGCCGCTTCTCGTTGTGCTTCCCCGTTTGTGCCGCCGCAACCACGTAGCACTGATTCTCGATCGCCCGAGTACGAAGAAGGGTCTGAAAATTTTTAAATTTCTTTTAACGAAAAATCCATGTCTCGAGTTTTTTTTCCAAAATTAGCATAAAATGTCTATTAAATTCTTTTCGTTTGAAATTTTTCTGATAGTTGTTTTCCAATAAAGTGGCGCATTGATATTAGTAGTAAATTTAAATAAAAATGATTTTAAAGAGCTAGCAATAAGATTCTTAGAAATACCTCCCAATGAGCCAACCCTGTATTGAGAGTGAATGCGGATGGGAATGACAGTATCTGTGCTCCAGATTTTCTGTTCCAAATCGACAGCTCGGGGAATCTCAGATCGTAACAAATTGACAGCCCGAGTTTTCCGATCGGGGTATCCACGGGCGGCACCATCGATTTTCCGGCCTTGCTGGAAAAGTCAGCATAAAATACAGTAGTCCTAGCTCTTCTAGCTTTATTTTTTCAGGAATTTTGCATTTTTCTTGAATTTCCGTTAACTTTGTACTTTTTGATCACTCTTTGAGGATAGAATAGAAAGTTACAGTAAAATAAAAGACTATCATTTTCTTCAGAAAAAGAAAGTTTAAAAAATCTACCTGAACTCAGATTCCATAAGTCTGACCTTTCCTGGAATTTCCAGATCGAACAAATGGATTTTCTTGTACTCCGCCCGGGTTTTACCCTCGTTATCGATGACGACGTGGTTATTCCACGGCAAATTCGGCTCGGCAGGGTCCTAAATTAGAGGTTTCTTTCAAAATTTAAAAAAAGACCAATATTTTATGAAAAATTGAGATTTTAGAATTTTTAGACCAACCTTATGATGAGTTCCGCCCAAAGACATCCAGAGATTGTGTTTTTTGGCGAGATCTCTAAATTTGAATAATTTTAAAAGTAATTTCAAATAAGTTCCAAAAATCTGCATGAACCTCTAGAAATTTCTAGAATCAATGTATTGGAGTTATTAGGCTTTAAATAAAAATTCTCATGCAATATAGTTCACAGCAAGTTTACTAAATTTAAAGTGAAATTTTAAAAAACATAGGTTTCAGAAAATTTTAATTTTAGGAGTAGGTTAAATTATTTTGTTAATAGTATTGAATATCCTTACCTAAACCTCTGAATGAACTCTCCATTCAAATCGTAAGCCATTCCAACGGTTTCCTCTTTGTTCCTTCCAACGTAATCAAAGCACTCCGGGAAGAAGATCATCTCAAAATTGCAACATTTTAAAAAAATTACATGTTTCAAAGAAATCATAATTCTGCTAATGAACGTAGAAATTTCAATGCTTAAATACTTGTGACTGTAACAATCAAAATCAGAAAATATTTTTGCTAGGTTTCAAAAATACATAATTCAACAAAATTGAAAACCAAATTAATCTGCCGAGACAAGTAGGATATGTAGTAGTTTTCTGCCAAAAATTTATTTTACTAAAAAATTCTGACCTCGCATTTTCTGGCCCCCGCTCGCTCGACCATCGACTCGCAAGTCTTGAAGTTCTTCTCCATGTCGTGATCCGACGTCAGTTGGCAAACGGCTATCTGAAAAATTCAGTTTCTGGGAAATGTACGAATAATCTCATTCAACCCCCATTACGTTGTAAATTTCTAAAAATGCTCCAAGTTTATTCTTTTCGAAATTTCGTTAGTTTCAAATATTTCATATGTTCTGAAGAGCTTTCAGAAACTCAGTGTTACAGCAGTTAGAGATTTTCACATAGTTTATAAAAATAGGGTTAATGCAATCTAGATTTTGTAAGCTTCAAAAATTAAATACCTTCACTGAGTAAAGAAACTGAACGATTAAAAAATCAAAGTTCTAGCAAAAAGTAGGATAGAAAACTCTCACAAAATGTCTGGACCCATTGGCGGCTGTAGTTGACATCGTTCTTCTGATAGCGCCCGAAATCGCCGAAATCATAAAAAATCTAAAATTCATCAAATTAAACAGAAAGCCATTTTTCCTCAAAAATAAGAAAAAATATCAAAAGGCTCCAAACCTTTCAACGATCAAAGATATAACAAAATATTTAAAAATTTATTTTCTAACATCTGAGCTCCACACATATCGAACAAGGTCAAATTCAACAGGAAAATAAACTCTTCTTTTGACTGATTTTTCTTTCAGGGAACAGCGAATTTTTGAGACCAGTTTTTGACACAAAAACTAGGAAAAATGGAAATAAGTCTAATTTTCTACTGAAAGATCGAAGTATTTTTCGAGTAACCGTAATCCGAAATAAAAGGGTCTTCTCGGAAATAGAATATTACGGTATGTTCGAAGTTTATTGATTCAATGTTCTATCAGAAATGCTACTTTTGAGATTTCGAATTTCATAATCTCTAGGAATACAAGTTCATGATCTTCTAATAAAAAAATTTGACTTGTAAATAACCGGCTGGTAGGAAATTCACAAGTCCCTAAAACAACAAAAAATAGACTTACATTTTCTGGATTACGATAAAAATACTTATTTTTCTTTCTTTATCGCATTCTTGGTAGCGTTCTTAACGGCTTCAGCATGAGTTTGTTCCTCCTGTGCTTTCTTTGATGAAGCGCGCACGCCCATGTAACGGTATCTGAAAATCGATAAATCATTGATTTTCGAAAATTTGAAATTCCAAGCCAAAAATACAGGGAAAAGTTAGTAAAGATGATATGCGGGGGATAAAGAGTGATCAGCTTGTTTTTGTTACAAAACGAATAAAATAGGGCGAATAATAGATCTGGTTTCTACACTGATTTCGCAATTTTTGAGACGTAAATAAAGATTTTTTATAGAGCTAAGCATACTCGGGAATTATCAAAGTTAGCTTTCTCATACAAGTTTTAAATATTTTCGAAACATTCCAAAATTTCTCAAAAACTATTTCTTCTCTCAATTTTCAAAATAAAGCCATGCAAAAACATTAAAATTTCGAGTAAAATTTTTGTAACCTATAGAACCGTCGTCCGTACAGCCTTTTGTTGATTTCATACTTAGTGCGGGCGGTGTACTCGACTTCTCGCGCCGTGCGCAGCAGGCCCATTCGCTTCAAGCCCCAAAACGCCACTCGAATCAGCACCAGCGTCGTCGCGTAGCGCAGTGGTGTGGCTATCTGGAATTTGAGTTTTTGCAAAATTAATTTTATAAATTCAAAAATAGAGCAATGGTACAACGATGGAAAATTCGAAATTGTGCGTAAAAGAAATCAAAACATTTCTCTTATGTTTCAGAGTTTTGTTTATAAAATAATAAATCAAAAGAACCACAATGCGTTGGATCGATAAGATAATAAAACAAGAAGGTGGTGTTTCAAGGAGCAAAATTTCTATCAAAACTATTTTTTTTAAAACGCACAACTGTTCAGTTATGTATCATAAGATGCCTGCTTATTTAGAGAAATGAAAAGGGTAATTTCAATCATCGCAGAGGGGCTAAAATCAACTAAAAATGGGAAATTAACCGAATAAAGATACCGTACCTTATAAAGAATGAGTGCTACTACGATTATCCCAGCTGATTCGGGGACGTTTTGGACTTTCTCGATGAGCGACTCAGGCAGATGCAGGGCCTGCAGCAGACCGACCACGTCCATCCCAAAGTGGACGAGCGCGTACATTAAGCCGAACCACGAAATGCAACTTACGGCGTGGGCTGAAAACGTTTCTTCTTGAAAATTCAGATCATTTTTCTTTTCCAACACTAATTCTTTCAAAATTCAGAATTTTATAAAATACATGAAAAGATTTTTCAGAAATTGTTCCTATGAAATTTACATCGAAAAATAAAAAATCATTACATTGAAAAAGGATGTCAATGAAAATTAACACAACAAATGGACCGATTTTCTATGTTTCAAAGAACCTTATCATAGAAGTTCTGATGTCTAAGTTAATGTCTGATGATATATTTCTGGATAATTAAAAAAAAATTTAATGTACCTGGAACCGCAATATACCAGTATCGTTTGAAGTAGTACTTGAATTTAGCGACCAGGCCCTCAGGCGGTTTCTCCTGAAAATTATAGAGTTCAGAAAATGTACAAAATTCGAGGAAATTTCATAGCAATATAATAGAGCATAAGGTAGTCGATAAAAATTTAAAAGAAAACAGTTTTGTTTAAATTAAAACTTTTACCTCTTGCATTTCCTTGATTCTCTGCTCCTTTTTCTTCTTCTCCTCTTCCGTCATCGTCACGTGGAATGGCCATTGTGATTTCTAAAACACAAAATTTCAACAAATTCTGGCAGCGTTTTTCTCTTTGTAAGTTTCCTCCTCAAAACCTCAAAAATTTTTGAAAAAATAAGCTTTTTGACAAATTAACTCATTGTTGAAAGTAAGTGCCTGTAAAAGTGTGTATTTTCAAAGTTAAAAAATTGAAAAAAAAACCTTATGTTCACTGTTCCAACTGGAAGTATGTATAAGCGTCCTCTGGTCGAATGACGGAATTGAGTTTGAACAAACCGGAACTTGCAGAGGCAGTGAAATTGCAGGAAATCGAAGATGGCCCGATAATCGGTACGAGCTGAAAATTAGAACAACTACAGTAATCCTCGGATTTTTAAAATCTTTAGTAAAGAAAATAATTTTCATGAAGATAATGATAGAAATAAAAAGAACGCTCATTTATGTAAGAATAAGAATTTCCACTCGAGAAGCTTCATTTCAATAATTTTGATTACTTCAGATTACTGTAGCTACAGTATACCTGTTAAATGACTTACCATAGTAAGCGCTGTAGTGGACATTGACGCTGGAGATTCAGAAGACGTGATGTTGTGAGTCGAAGCGCCATTCGGACGTCGTCATAGACCTCAGAATCTGAACGTCAAATATACTCCGTATACCAAAGCCCCAACGAAGAAGTATCAAATTGTGATCGGTTAACAACTATTCCTGGAAAGCTATAAATTCATAAAACTATTTTTATTACAAATCCAACAAAGAACTCGAATAAATAAATAAAAATCAAATTTTGTCGATAACAATAAAATCACTTGTTTGCCTGTACGCGAAATGAGGAAACTGCTCGAGAAAAAAGAAATAAAAAATACCCATTTTGTGATTCAAAAATGAAAGTGAAAAAGGGTTGGATAAAAGTTGTATTTCTAGGTTTGAGAGAGAAGAAACTCCTAGAGTTCGATTAAAATCAATCTTTTTCACAGAAGATTTTCTCTGAAAGTAATGCATGCTTTCCTTCTTTTCATAAAATTCAAGAAAAAAATCATAAGAAATTCAATGTCAGAAATTTTTTTTTAAATCTACAGAAAAAAGGAAATTTTGTATTTTTGTAAGAAGACTTTCTAATTTTTAGAATTTCTAAAATTTATGCGGTCAATTCGGTCTTCTGTCGGATGGCGTAGTAGAGCGCGACCACCGTGACGAGCAGGGCGATAGTTTCCGAGGAGAAGAACGGCTTGCGGCTCAGGCCCTGCAAATCGGAGAGTTTATTCTGATCAAACTTGCAAGTTTTTAATTATTATCTCTCATCACACGCTTAGAGATGATGACAAATCTTTGCGCGGGTGGTTATTTGCAAGTATGCTTCTAATTTCAGTAGATGGAACAATAATTATTGAAAACATCACTTACTTGTATTTGATTTGAAACATACAAAAATAGCTTTGAAATGTTATTGCTAGAAAGAAGATGAAATTTTCTTATGTTTCAAATTCGAAGAGTGTTAATTGACTCAAGTTCAACTTTGCATATCTTTTAGCCATTGTATTTTAATTCTATTTCCAATAAGTCACAAAAGAACTTTAAATAGGTCAGCAGTTTTGCTGGTATTCATTTTATTTCTTAAATGTTTTTTTTCTCAAAATTATGAATACAAGATAAAAACCGACCGAGTGATAGTGCTCGATGGTGAACAGGGGCTTGACGGACGGGTCTCTCCTCCATGCGGCGATGCCATCCTCGTCGAAGATCTTGATCTCGTACGTCGTGGCGCCAGACTTCTCGTGCTCCTGGGTCCACGACACCTAAAATTAGCATAAAGTGAAGGATTACGGTAGTTTCTTCGTGAAAGCTGTTTTAAAAAGTAGACAAAAAAGTCAGTGGGCTCAAAAAATAACGATTTTTGTAGAAAATGAACAATTTCAGAATGTCTTTTCTGAAAATTGTATTATTCACCTGATGCTTAGAGGTTTCCTCCGAAATAGCCACAGCACGGACAGTGTCACCGACCACCGCGTAGAAGGGCATGTTCTGAAATCGAAAATTAGATAGGTTTCAAAAACAGTCCTGTACGAATTTTCAATTCTAGAATCAGTCTGATGACTAAAAATCCAAAAATGATACCTTGACGTTGTTGGCGCACGTCAGCGTGAACTCGGCGATGAACGCGGTCTGAAAATTAGATGACTTTCTTCAAAATCTCGTTTGCTAGAAAATTTATTTCGAAAATGATGCAATTTTCAAATTCTATTCATATCCACCCTGGTTCAGTTTTTGCACTTCTAGTAAATCGTGACAGGCGTTCTGTCTTTCAGTATACTGCGGCATATATCGCATCCCCAATTTTTCCAGCTGTACCTGATAGTGGAAGAACCCATCGGTGGTCGAGTAACTCGTGGCCGAGTGTTTGGGCGATTCGCACCGGTTAGCTGAAAACATCATTTTTGTGTCAAAATAAAGGGAAAGGATACGGCAATGTGTTAATTTCTTATAAAACTTTTCAAGAAGACGGCAATTTTTCTAGAGAAAATAACTTTTTTTTTTATTTTTTGGGCATTTTTAAAATTTTACCCAAAGTCACGGCGATCAGGCAGAAGGCGGCCACAACGCGCAGCATAATTTTCCCGATTTTTACCTGAAAATAGAAAAATAGGTAAAAGTCGAGAAAAGTAATCTCGAAAGAAAATGGATTTTTGGAGATTTCAAAGAGTCACCAAACACAATTTCGGAAAGTTCACCTATTCTTCCTCTTTACCAACACTATTTCGCTTGAAAAGTAGGTGAATTTCCGAGTTTGTGGTCGGTGAACTGTGTGAAATTTCCAAAAATGCTGAAAAATCCGGAGGAGAACTAAAAAAGTCGAGAAAACGTCGTTCAAAACGGCCACTTGCAGTTCGAGTTGTCGCTAGCGACTTTGATTTTGAGTACGGGCTAAACGTCCTTCGGAAACCGTCCAGCCCCACCCAAATTGATTTTCGCTTGTTTTCTTCGTAATTTTTCCGGAACTTTACCGATTTTCGAATCTCCTAGATCTTCTTGGAGCCCTAGATCTGCTCTATCGACTTATTTGCTCTGATAGAAATCTCGACTTTTAAGTTCTCGTAAATTTGACAGAAGCGAGTTATGTTGAAATTGATGACTTTTTCAGGAATTTACAAATTTAGTTCTGACAAATTCTAGATCTTCCAAAGCTCCAGACCTGCTCAATAGCATAGTCTGGTATAAAACATCGCGATTTCTCGGGGTTTTCGGAGAAAGCGATTTGCGATTTCAAAATGACGATATTTCAGCCACCCAAAATACTAGTGAAAAACGGATTTCTGTGATCCGGAAGGTCAGATTCTGGACGCGAAGCAAAGCAGTGAAACGAATGGACGAGGTGCGGATCCACGATGTCTGGAACACGAACGTCGAGGAGGAGTTCGGCAAAATGAGGGCGCTCATTGAGGTCGGATTTCTTTTATTTTCTCGAAAATTCCAAAACTTCGAAATTTCCTGACGAAAAAAATAAGAAATCTGGCAAAACTCGATAAGTTTCCGAGTTTTTCTGCAGCAAATTCCTTAATCTTCCAAAAAAAACTTCTACTTTTCTGAAACCTATCATATAAGTTCGAGAAGTTTTCAAACAAATGATTTATTCTTCTTGAGCATAGAAAAGTTCAATTTTCTTTATACTGAAAGGTATCCGATATTATTTTTTTTTCTCTAAACTACAATGATGTTCAAAATTTGCAGGAATACCCGTACGTAGCGATGGACACTGAGTTCCCCGGTGTGGTGGCCACGCCACTCGGCATGTTCAGAAGCAAGGAGGACTTCAACTACCAACAGGTCTCCTGCAACGTCAACATGCTCAAACTCATACAGGTACGGCAATTTTTAAATCAGGGATACCGTATATTGCAATGAATTAATGTGGATGTGCTCCATTGACTATCTATCAGATTGTTTCGCAAATAATAGGTTTGTTTTAAACATAGTTGTATCATTTTGAAAAGTGAATTTCGTTGAAATATGTATCATGCGACGACTGAAATATTCTACTTCTTCTAGAACTTTGTTAAACTTATTTTTCGAAATAAAATTTTTTCAGGTCGGTTTCGCGTTGGTGAACGAGAAGGGCGACTTGCCGCCCGGGGGCGATGTCTGGCAGTTCAACTTCCACTTCTCGCTCAACGAGGACATGTTCTCGCAGGTACTGCATTTTAAAAATGATTCTAATTTGTAAAGTAGCCCTTCTAAAAATGAATGATGTGGACCCAGGCTTCTCAAGATTCAACCCGTAGAATAAAGTGTGTCATATCGAGAGACTGAAATAACCCATGCTCTTTTCCTCTCTCGACATGACACACTTTTTTGCGGATCGAGTTTTAAGAAGTTGGCGGGTATAAAAAATTAAGTCTGAATTTGAAATTTTATGAGTTTCATTGCAGGAAAGCGTCGAGTTGCTCAGAGTCGCTGGCATCGACTTCAACAGACTTCAGGTTCATTTTTAAAGTTTTTTTCTTTATCGTAAAGTGTTCGATTAATTGAGCTATCTTTTTGTTTATTTATGCTATTTTTTTTGTAATTTCTGCCAATTTAAGTTCAACTATTAGATATAGAAATTTCTTAAACTCGGCTTCTTTTTTTCTGAAACATATTTACTTATTCAGACGGAAGGCATATCGATGGACGTGTTCGGTGAGCTGTTGACGACTTCTGGATTGATCGTGGACGACCGTGTCACTTGGCTGACATTCTCTTCCGGATACGACTTCGGCTATCTTCTCAAATCCATCACCCTCTCCGACCTGCCCAGGGAGGAGTCCACCTTCTTTCAGGTTGAACATTAGATTTTATTTATCAATGAAAAGAAATAAATATAATTGATTATTCTTTTCGAAATAGATATTGAAAAATTTCTAAAACACCCAAGAAATCTGTGTTTTGATATTTCTAAAATTACGATGAGCTCGATAAGATACATATCGGTATCGCTTTTTGATATCAATTTAGGAAATTTTCTGAAACATTCATAAAACCCGGACTTCTTTGAACTTTATTTCATATTTTTTAAGTCAACGATTGGAAAATTACCATTACTTTGTGATATTTCACCTATTCAAGTTCCTGAAAACATACTTATATTAATTCGTCATCTGTTTGCAGTTCCACCGCTCGCTGTTTCCGCGCTCGTACGACATCAAGTTGCTGTTGCGCATGCCCGGCTGCGCCAACGCGAAGCTCAAAGGTGGACTTCAGGAGGTTCGACTTTTTTTTAAATTTTATTATTATTTTTACTTTAATTTTGATTAATTCGAATTTTTGAATGTAGAAAAATGCGAATAGTTGTAAAAGATATCCATTTGTTTCTCGAAATTTTGGCAGGTTTCCTTACATGCATCAATTTGAATCCAGAATACTAATTTATAAAAGAAAAAGATTGAATTTGAGAAAATTTGAAACGTACTCGGATAATATTTAGAAAATAATATCATTATTTGAGCCTCAAAAGGCAATGCCATCGTAATCAATATTTCTACCATTGTTTTTTATTTATTTATGAAACTTCTGAAACTTATCTAAAATTTTCAGGTAGCTGACCAGTTGGACGTGAAGCGCGTGGGCGCTCGCCATCAGGTACCATATTCATAAACACGTTATAATCCTAGTGCTCAAGTTTGACGTTAAGAATCGTTAACATCTCGAATTTCGAGTTAATGTTATTAACAACGAGTTTAAACCCGATTATGAAAGAGCATTTTTACAGGCCGGTTCGGACGCACTGCTCACCGCCAAGACCTTCTTCAAGATCAAACAGCAATTCTTCAACGATAGTTGGGATAAGGTCAGGAAAAATTTAAACAAAAAAAACATGTTTCAAAAATGTAAGATTTTAAATGAAAAATGCCGTTGTTTTTTCTAAAAATGAAGTCAGATTCTATTATAGCTAAAAAAAAGTCTCCAAATTAGTAGTTTATTGATAAAGGTTCAGATTTCGCAAGTGGTGCAGGGTCATCTGTACGGACTGGGCTCGTCGCTGACGCTGCACTCGGCACACAAATCCGACGACCCACTCATCGAGGCCGTCCACGCTGCACAGTCCGCGCCCATTACTGCCAACTGAATGTGAACAGAAGAACGGGCAAAACAGGAAAAAGGCGGTAATTAGAAATTTTCCCCCCACTTTATTGGCCTGTAACTTAACCTCTTATCTTTTACTGGCTTGAAAATCGCGCCCTAGTGAAATTACAGGACGCGATTATAATTACGGCTCTTTCCTCATTTGTATTGACCTGTAAATCTGAATTATCGTCGATTTTACAGACCGGTAATTTTGGATTATCTTTTTAAAGGTCCGTAAATAATGATTCCAAAAATTAATTATTATAGGCCTGCATTTCAGTCTGTAGTTCATCATTAATCCATTTTCAGGCCTGTAAACCAGTCTTCCAACAATTACTGGTCTGTAAATCACCTAAAAGCAACAACCCAACCTCGTTTTTACCTTAAAACTTAACTTTCTTCTTTTGGATTTTGTTTCTTTTAGCAAAATTCCCTAATTTTATTGCAATCGAGGTGCAAAGTGTTAGATTTCAATCAAAAATTCGATTCCTTTCGATGTTTTATTTTAATCTTTCCTTTTATATTTAGTTGGCTTCAAATATGTTTCAGAAGAATTCTCAAACATTTCATGATTTTTCAAATGCTAGCATGCGGTATTGTTGACTTCAACTAAATATAAAGCCTATTCAATCCATCTTTTTCGTAATTTATTCTTGTCTATCTCCAAGTTACCTTCTTTTACCAAAAATGGTATAAGGGATACCGTTTTGGTAAGGGAGTGGTAACGATGTAACGATGGTATCATTTTTGATAAATTGGTAATCGAAACTCTGTTGTTTGATCTCTTTCCCATCTCCAAATTTTGGTTCCCCCAAAAATCTGGTATTCGATATACCATTTTGAGACTTGTTTCTATTTCTCGAGGTAGGTTTGAAGTGAAAAATCTCTTTAAATAATAATTTCGTCTTATTTTTCACTTCAAAAATACCTCCTTCTTGTCTTGTGTTTCGTAAAGTTTTAAACAAAATCGAAAAAAAACCAACAAAAATAAAAATTTCTAAAAAAAAGCGGCTACTTCTGTTGAAAAATGAAAGATTTCGAGATCTTTGGATATTTTCTAAAAAAATATGAATCTTGAAAAAAAATACGATTTCAGCATTACAATATGCCGAGCAACTCACAAAGTAAGCACACGATTTCGAACAAGGGTAGGAAACGACCCGGCAAGGATTTGGATCAGGTACGGTGAGATTAGAGTAATCTAAACATTCAGTAAATCAGCATAATTTGAAGATGATCAGGATAAAGATAATTTCGGAAATTTTCCCTCTAGAAATCTTTCTTTAGATTCACGAAGACTTGAGGCCCGATAAAGCGCAGAGGCTCATGAATCAGGAGGTAGAATTCTTATATCTAAACGTGTTCCAAAATTGTAAACTAGAAGATTTGCCTTACTCTGATCTTCGATATCCACTTGTATTATGAAAATGAAAACTTTTCAGGTCGACCTGGATCTACCCGGCGACGGTCAGTTCTACTGCATCGAGTGCGAACGCTATTTCATCGACGACAGAACTCTCCAACTCCACAAGAAGACCAAGGTGATTTTGAAAAATAAAAATCGCAAATCTACAAATTTATGATTAACGAAAAATGAAAATCTTGTGATTTTCTTGAGTTGAATTTTTTGCTCCTCTTAATTTACACATTTTTCTAAGAAATAGTATGTGAAAGAAAAAAATGAGAGTGAGGATGAAAACTACAAACATTTTTACTTTTT
>LIAE01006444.1:0-13368 GCA_002287525.1 Diploscapter pachys | reverse complement strand
ATCGAGTCATTCCGGGTAAATTTTGAAACTTATCTCAAAACTTTCATTTTGACTAAAAATTCGATGTTTCTAATCCTTGAAAGTGATTTAAAATGACTATGAGACCGATGTTAGAAAAAAAGAAATAGTGCAAAAATGCACTCTAAACCTAAAAAAAATTCCCTATTTTATCAGTTAGAAGATAGTTTTTTAGGTAAGACCACTCTTCCTAACCAAAACGAAAATCTCATGGACACTTCGAAATGAAGAAGACATAATTTTGATGATTCAAATTTGATGTTTGTTTGTTTGAAACTTGGCTTGTTATCGCTAATTGTTATACCTCAACTCGGAAATGAGAATAAATACTTTTGGTTATCGACAAATGACCTCTACAATATAACTTAGTAAACATTTTTCAAGGAAGGCGATTTTCGAAATTTTAATTTCTATTGCCAAAAACTTTAATCTATCCAAATCGACTATGGAGATTTAAAAAAGAATTGTTTCAGAAAATTTAGACTTCAAAAATTGTCCAAATTAGCATAAAATCGATTTTTTGAGTTTTTCTCTCAAATAAAAAATCAAATTTTAATGAGTGTACAGCCAAAAATAATTGGAAATAATCACCTGCTTGCATTTGAAATGCACACAAAATATACACAAATACGTTTCTAAAAAGGGAAATATATCGTTGTCTGTAAAGTTTCCTATAAAAAGAAGTTGCTGATCTTAAGTCAAAATTAATTGAAATTTAGAGATTAGATATCCAGAATCGTGAGAAATCAAAGCATAAAGTTGGTGTTATAGTGAAGACTTTGACGAAGAAGGCTGACAAGAACTAAATTCAAAGAAATAGAATATGCAATATCACCCTGTCCAATACCAATTTCATATAATAAAAATTCTATCTCATTGCCCGTATTTATGTCTGTCCGATTTTACCTTTCATAAAATAGACAAATCTTGATATTATTTTTAGATAAATTTTGAGCTAAGATTGCTGAGATAAACCTATGATAAATTCTTAGAAAAAAAATTACCTGATATAAATTGAAATTCACAACAAAGATCATCTGATATAAACAAAGAAACACCTGATAGAAAAGTGAAATTCACAAAGCAAATCTCAATTTTTTCCTTGGTAACCGAATATTTTTTGCAGTTTAATTTCGCAATAAAACTTCGTTATTAGAAGCTTCTCATTAAAAAATTGATTCTACTATCAAGACAACGAGTTCGAATTTAATCGCTAAACTTTCTTTGATTTTATATAATTCGATATAATAATAATAATGCATATTTGCCTAATGGAACCTAGCTATTTCGATGTGAATAAATATTCCAATTTGGATGAATATTATCAAGATAGCATGAAATTCTGCAAGAGTATAGAGCACTTTTTACTTAAATCACTAAAAAAAAGTCGCACATTAGTGACTTATTATAAATATAATAATATCAATTTTAAGTTAATGAGTTTTGCAAAATATTAGAAACTAAACATCTTATATGTAAATTTTATACAGGTAGAATTTTCCTAGGTATTACCGAATCCACTACACATTATGATGCATTTTTCACTTGCTTAATACATTTTTCATACGGTAAGACATTTTGTATCTGAGAATCTTTCTTTTAAATTATGAATTATTTTTTGTTGATTAAATTCAACATATGTATACTTTAGCAATACCTTTAAACGATTTTCGTAATAAGATCATATTTTCATTTATATTTGGGGCACACTTATTACACCTAATTCTATTAATACTTGGAATACGAACAACTATGATATTAATGAAGAAATCGACAAAATTTTCAACATTTGAAAAACAGTTGCTGTCGCTATTGATATTGAAATGTGTCTATACGATAGTTACCTTTGTTGTTGTGAGTTGATTGTTTCAGACACAATTCTATGTATATTTTAGAACTGTTATGGGTTTTATGTACAAGTGAAAGGCCTGTGTTGTATGTATAGTAAAGATGTAGAGGTAAATATTACTTTTTATATACATATAAGTTATTGATCTAAACCAATTGGAATAAGCTCTATATTTTGATAATATGTTCATAGATTGAGGGTAGCCAAATCATGCAATATTTATCTCATGCCTTTTGTAATATAAAAAAGTTTGAGCTTTTTCCATTTGATTTAGTAGAATTTTTGGCCCCTTTCCTAGTCGCGGACCCTCTCAACAGTAACCGAATGAGAGACTTTGATCTGGAAATCTTTTTTTACTTGATTCTCTGATTTCACTTTAGAGAAAAAAACACGCTGACTTCCAAAGCGTGTTTATTTCATGTCGAGAGAAGTGGTAGTGAGATGAGTTTGAGCTCAAATGGAAAATGAGATTTTTGGGGAATGCTAATTTTGTGAATGGGGAATTCTGCTTGTATAGCAATCGAAAAAAGTATTATTTGACCCCTAATTTTGTTCTCATTTATTGGTATATTTCATATTGTTCAGGTTTATCTTTACGTGATTCTATCATTGGAACTGATGTTTGCAAATTTGATCAAATTTGTATCCTGTGCAATGGCAGTTCAACGAGCGAGAGCATTTTCTGAGTATGACTCAAATTCTTCCTAGATCTGTATAAATTTCATTAATCTTTCAAAAACTATTTTAGTAAACCAAGCTATCGAATCACAACATTCAACAAATGCATATTCATTGCTTCAACGATAATTATTACGTTCATTAATTGCCTTATGAATGCAAAAATCCTTTATCGTATCATATTTGTTGGCAATGAGCCATATAAGAATCGTAGAGAAGAATTGAATGATCTGAAACGTGAAATTCATCAGAGATTAGGTTCAAAACTACAGGAGGATGATGGTTGGAATATCATGATGTTCGGTGATTTATATGAATCTATGTTGGACTATGTAAGAAAATTCATTTCAGGGGTGTTCAAAATTGGAATTCCAAAACCTCGGAAGTCGAAATTTTTCGTAATAGGAATTCAGAACACCTCTGACCAATATGATTTTTTGAATTATATTTACCAGGATGAATATAATTCCAAATTCAGGATACTTATGTTAAACACCCGACATTTGTCATAATAAATGGAATATTAATTCCGATTTTGATCTGGAGTACCGTTTATCTATTGAAGAAGCTCAAACGACAGTATAGCAAAATGTCGAAGGATCTGAGGAAAAGTGAAAATAGTCTGAGTCTACGGTTGATAGTTCATGTAGAAAATAAGCATGAAATATCTCCCATGAATGACGGGTATTGTTTCAGACAATTGCTGAAATAGTCATCTATTGTGCTGGAATGATTACGTTCTTGCCTTCGAATATCATCAACGAATATGATCCTTTTCATGTAAGAATATTAATAAAAGGCAAAATGAGAACCGCAAGACGATCATGACACGAGACATAACGAAATAGTAGTGGAAGGCAATTAATAAAAATAGCAAGTAGTAAACTCATTAATAAAAGTAGTAAGCAAAAAATCCAATAGTTTTTGTTTACTACTTACTATCCCTGTTTTCCCACAAATTGCAACTTTTTTCTAGCTTCTCTGCACTCTCTCATTCATAAATTCCTCGTTCGAAAAAAGCTGCAGTTTGTGGAAAAACAGGGAGTACCTATTAGTTACTACTCTTATTAATTGCCGTAGGGAAATAAACACTTCCCTGATTTCACACACCCTACTTTGCTCAAGTCTCGTATCATGATGCCGTAAGGTTTCCATATAGCCCTTCAAAATTAAATGAGCTCTTGAAATGAATTTAGGAATACGTAGTTAATATTGCAGTATATGGTCCACAAATTCAGTTTTTAACACTATATTTCCTGACTAGAAGTGCAATTCAGGTAGCGGATCATATCTTCTACACAATTGTTTTTCAATAATATTGAAATTTAGAGATTGGATACCCAGAATCGTGAGAAATCGAAGCATAAAGTTGGTGTTGTAGTGAAGACTTTGGTAAAGAAGACTGACAAGAACCAAACCCAGAGGAATAGAATCTATAACATCGCGGTTCCGAATAACGATAGTAATAATGCTGCCTGATAGATGGAGCAATTTAACACTATTTATTTCTTTTGCTTAATAAACTTACGGATATTTTGGGTTTATTATCCTACTTCGATTTTCTATGTTCAAATTTGTTTATTTTGTTTCTCTAGATTTTGTAATGACGTCTTTGATCTCAAGAGGTACATATTTTTGCAGGTGAATTTATGTTGATTAATTTTGAGAAAATTATTTTCATAAAAAGTAAAATATCGATATAAAATTTCATGCCCACCATATCACAAATTGAAATGATAACATTCTCTTAATATAAAATGAAAGTGCATTTGCGCTCGCATAAATCAAAATATGAAAATGCAAACTTAATTGTAAAAAAACTCAAAAAGCAACTATCTTATTCAAGTTTTCTGTGTCCAACGCACCCATTTTTTCAAGATGCACATTTTTATATCTATAAGGGTTTCAAAATTATGTATAACATGCCGGGGTAAAAATGCACTCATGGGGTGCGTAATCAAACTGAGTGCGGAGTGTCAACAGCAACTATTCATAAGAAATCGATTAACTATTTCTGCCACATATTTTGAAAGATTTACTTCGAAATCTATCCGATTGAAATTACTATAAAATAAATATTGGGTTGTTACAGAATGTTTGAAATAAAATATTTTAAAGAGTATGTTATTTCAGCTACAATTTCTCCCATCACTTTTGAATGTCTTCGAGAGTTGTCTGTATCATGTGCAACGATTTAAAATGTATGAAATTGAATAAAGATACTCTTTTTATTAAAATCACATGAAAATTACGAAAACTTAAATGTGTTGAAATTGAAGATTTCAGATATTAATTTTTCCGACTTCTCTCCATTTATTCGTTTGTGGGTCGTATTTCTCGATTGAATTATACCAAATTCTAAAAGAAAAATTTCGAAATCTAAGTTAACGAATATTTTGTAAAGATAGGCAAAATCTCAGCTCACCCTCCGATTGCATACAATTTCCCGTTAGCGACAATGAGCGAATGATTATGTCTTTCATAATTCATATCAGCGATTCGAGAAATTCGACTGTCAACTGGAGCTGAGGGGTCGAAACACAGACAGGATTTTAATGGCCATTTACCACTAAATATATAATGATACATTATTTATCATACAAAATTAACTATTCATGTCCTCCAGTTATGTAAATTTTCCCATTTAACGATGCGACTGCATAACTATAACGCTTTTCCCCAATTCTTCCTACTCCAACCCATTTCTGCTCATCGTCTGATAATCGATATATCTCTTGACTTCCCCATGAAGAACCATCAATAACTGAATATCCGTAATTACAATAATGAATATGTTATGTGACCGTATAAAATTTTCATCGCATGTTATTGTTTGAGCCTGTTCAATTGGAAGAGGAAAAGCAGGTCCTGTTTGCCATTTTTCATCTATTAAAACCTGAATAAATTATTTCATGGATTTTCATTCAATCTTCTTACATCAATTCGATTCGTCTTTTGATATGTTTTAGAATCAAGTCCACCCAAATAATACAATTTGTCTTTAAAGTAGGCGATAGATGCATATTTACGCCATTCAGGAGGATCTGATCCTGTAAAATTCTTTAAATCGATCATTCATGTATTTGTTGAACAGACCTCTTGAAATTTTTCGAGTATCCAAGTCATATATTTCAAATGATTTATTTATGTCATCAATTCCAAAAATCTAAAATCGGAGAAATTATTCAAAATAACGAACATAAGAATTTACTTTATTCTGTGTAGTTGCTACTTCATATGGCAGATAATAATTGCGAAATTTTGCAATCTTTTCGACTGAGCAGGTGCATGAATTGAACAAACCTATTCTTCCTTCATCATGATTAATATTTCGATAATAAACTAAATTATTACGAATCGTTTCAAAGTCTCTTACTTAGTTTTCAGTATAATTTCTTACGATAAAATAAAACTCTCCTATCGAGTACCATCGGCAAATATCTCTTGATTATTTGCATTATCCGTTTATTAGTCCAGGTCAATTGTCCCAGGTCTTTGAATTCGGGATATTCGCAGATCAACAATATAATTTCGACTGGTAATTTGGCTAGCATCTTTGTTAAATGACCTAAACAATCACCATAGAATTATTTCAAAAAATGGAAATAGTAAAAAAGTATTGACTGAATGAGAAAGTTTGGAATTAATGAATTTAAAATTGCTCATAGAAGAAAGAAGAATGGAACTACTAAATTGATGCTGCGCAATTTTATCAGGCTAAAAATCGATTCCTAAACATGGGTTATCATTTAAACTACTTCAAAGTTGTGTAGATTTTATAGCAAGATAATTGACGTCTAAAGTATTTTTTATTGAGAATTGATATTGAAGTGTGCTAAACTCATACGATAAATTGACTCAGGGCGCGGCGGGTGAAGACGAGAAATAACCATAGCGATTTTTATCCTTTCAAACTTTATGTTACTTCTTAATTCTAAAGAATCTATCCGCTGTTTAGTAACACTTTCTTCGAATATTGTCTCCATACTTATTAATTCCTGCTTCCCCCTCTGGTGAGGTTACCTAATCATGAATGGATTATGGAGGATTAGAGCTTTAGCACGAAGACAAGCAAGCTTTTCTCACACTCATAAATATAGATCAGACGGTTTTTGTTCTGTATGCTTAGACACGGGGAAGAGTGATCTGATTGAGCTCTCAAGGGTGCACTTCACACCTAATTTGGACATGCTTGAATGGGGTAAGTTGAAATTATTTTGCGCGAGAAATTGGTTTTGACTTGATTTTTTTTCGAATTTATTTTTAAAATAGATTTCAAGAAATTATTGTTTTGTAGATGAAAAATGATATCGACCAGAAATACACCATCTATATTATAAAATAGTAATAATTTTATTCAGAAGGAAAGAAAAACATAAAAATGCACAAAGCTAAAGCAGTCATTATGAAATGCCATAGAATACAATAATCTGGCAAGAATTTCTACAGTCCAAATTTTTTTTGTAATTCTCGAAGCTAACCTGTTATGTTTCAATGTTCAATGCCTAATCTCAAGACCAATGAAAATCAATAAATTAGAATAAATAAGAGATTTTGAAAATCGTATTTCAAAAGGTGGATTTTGATTTAGGAAATCAATGTTTCAAACGGAATTTTTCGTCGTCACGTCAATGCTCAAGTCGAATGGCTCTTCAACCTGAAATTTCAAATTTTTAGAATAAGTTTCAGAAATTTTCAAATATAATATAAATCGTCTTTTTATCGTCCAATGTGCTTTGAAACTATTCGTAAAATTTCGCTATTCTTTCGAAATGACTGTTTCAATAATTCACTTATGAGTTCGAAAGTTTGAAAATGGTAATTATTTTGTGTAGCCATAAATCGTAAATATAAAGTCTCTAAGATAATTTAACACCATCTAGGAACTTCATAGCATTGTAAAACGTAAAGCACTTGGGAAATTTATAGGATCTTGTCACGATTTCAAAAGATTTTCACATTTTAAAGATACCGTACCTTAACGGCGAAGTTCTCCGTCGCTCCAGAATCCTTGTCGACGTCGTCGGCCGTCGTGTCGACGATGTCTGAGGAGACGTCGACGGAAGCTGACGATCTGAAAAGGATACGATAATTTTTCAGCTTCATAAAATAACATTGCTGTAGAAGAAAAGGTATGATCCTCACTCATTACTACCTATTTGAGCTAAAAATTATAATCCTCGAAATTTATCTCATTGATAGATTTAAATGGTACGTTTCAGAGAAAAAATAGCTAGAAAGGAGATGAGGTGTGATATTACACATCATTCCCACATTGATTTAAAGAAAAACTAATAGAAATTTGGTATGCTTTTCAATTTGTTAAATGATCAATAGTCTTCATAAATATGTTTCAGGTAAAATCGTAACTATTTGCAATGAGAAGTCATTTAGATACAATAATCACCACGGCAAACTGAAGTGATATTTACGGTATTTATTCAAAAATGCCAACCTATGAATGAGCCTTTCGTCATCGGAACTTTGCGATCCCGGAGTTGAAGATGTCGTTGCCTGCTGCTGGACTTCTTGATGGTTCGTAAAATTCGACAGAAATGGGAAGGGCCTCATGAATGAGAACATTATGTTGGGGACCTAAAATGGAAATTTTCAACTCGAATCCTGAACGTGCATTTTTAAAAGTTAGATATGCTTCAGAAAGAAGGACGGATATTCACGGTTTTATTCACTGCTGCATGAAAAACAGTGAATATATCTAAATTTTCAAAAAGAAGAAAGAACAGAAAGGGTTAAGATATTTTAAAAATATAAATCTAATTTTCTGTATATTCAGAACTTCCGGAAGAAAAACCGTAAGGAATAAGAAACATTCAGGCTTAAAGAATTGCGGTATTTGAAATAATCTGTAATTACCCTACCTTTGGAACATTGAGAACGTCCGAAATGAGGTTCCTGATCGATGAGTCTCCGATAATCGGTCGGAATAGCATTTTGAAGAGAGGAGATGCGGGCATCGTTAATAACTCGATGCATCTGAAAGTTTCCAATTATCTTTGTAATGAAGATCAGCTTTAGCTTCTCTATTATGGCTGATATTTTTCAAGAAAAATAAAGTAGGTAAATTAGCAAAAAACTATGGAATTTAAAAGAAGCTGTTTTGTAAGGATAAAAATCTCACTTCAAAAATCGAAAGGCGTCTCCCTTGTGGAAAAATTGGCCGATCGTCATGAGCTGTAGACCGATTTGATTGCCGGCTGGGGTGTCTGAAAATTTTCTTTCTAATTATTTGACAAATTCAATACTTGGTGCATATAATCAAGAGCTTTTAAATTCAATAAAGGGATTGTTGTGAGAGTGTTTTTTTTATCAAAGTTATAGGCAGTTACTAAATGACTACCTGGCGACCCTATGGCTAAAGAGAGAGGCTAGAGTAAGACGAAATAGTATGGAAAAGAAAAGAAGTCGGTCAATCCGTCATTAGCTGTTGCCAAATTTATATCATCTCTTTGCATCCAATATTCTTCGGTATCATTTACAAGTTTATAGGAAGTCTAATTTTGACTGTAACAGTAAAATCCCCTCCTTATTACACTATTAGTGTCATTCAGTGACTGTTTGTCGTTTCATCCTTTATTTCATTCATTCAACATTCGATGATGATGTTCTGTTAGCTTAGCGACGGCCTCGCTCTGGTTTGTCTCTGAATGTCGCGTTCAGGAAGACATTAAAACCACAGCCACTTCACTTTCGGCCAACTACAGTAATCCTAATTCTCTTTTCCACTCTCTACTTTCATGTGCTATTCCTCGATTTCATTGCTTTTTCCTTGAACTCCCGCATTTTCTCATACTATTCCCCTCATATAAAATCCGCCGCAAAGTCTGTCTTTTTGTATTGGTTATTTAGCCAAAAGCTGGTTCCTTGTAAAGTGACCAAATATGATTGAAAAGCTGCTTTCTGTAGGCTTCAAAGCTCAAGGTAACAAGGAATAGTGATTTTTCGAGTGCTGATATGAAAGCAAAAATTATATAGGGTAGAAAATGCTTTTTTTTAGAATTTATCTTCTAATGCCATTTTTCATAACCTGCATTTTTGTAATATATTTTTAAAATCACCTTTCGTAATGCCATAGGTCCTGAGAAGTACGGATTCACTCGGATGCAGGCGAACGTTTTCCACCTTCTCAAACAATTCAGCCACCTGAAATTATGCTAATTAGCTGATTCAATTGCCCTGATTAACAATAATTAGGATAATTAAGGGTAGTTACTTCGTTTCGTTCCTTAGCAGTGACGGTTCTATCAGCTCTGATCATTTGAGAGGTGATTAATTTCGTTTCGCTAGCGAAAAGCACGAATAGCGAAGGCCACATGTCGTCGAATACCGTAACCTGAAATAATTATCGTAATCTGAGATTTTTTAAATTTTAAATTTGTCATTATCATTATTAAGTTATTTGTGGAATCAAAAAATATACTTCATTGGTACTTCATATCTTTTGAAACATACATTAATTTTCTGATTTTGCATTTATCTAAGATCAATAACACGAAATTTTTAGATATTTTCTCAAAGTTGTAGATTTTTCTGCAGTACGTATTAGTTTAGCTGTACTTCTTTAAAAACTACTATTATATTGAAACGTACATTTTACAGATTTTTTTTTAATTTCCAAATTTTCAATGACTCAATAATTTTCTCATGATCGTATAAGATATTTGGCAAATCTTCATTCACTCCTTTCCCAAAGGATTTTCTAAAGGAGCGCACGTCCCTTGAAATGTTTTGCACTTTCATAACGGTTATGTAAAAACGCGATAAAAAACGGGAGGGAGGAATTTCGTTGGACCCACAAAATTGCGCAGAATTTTGCACCTGTGAGGGTAAGGAAAATAGAGCTGAAAAATAAGAGAAGGAAAAGAAACAAAGAAAATATAGAGAAAGAGAAGATAATATTGAAAGAAAGAGAAAGAAATAAGAAAATAGGAACTGAAAAGCTTGCGCAATTCAGACAACCATATCGAAATGCCCTAGCTTTTTCACTTCCACAAAAATCCTAGATTCTTCCAGGATTCCAAGTTTAGAAATCCTATCTAGCACCTGTTTGAGAGTTCTAGTAATAAGATAGGTTTTTAGTGCATTAGTGTACCAAATGAAAAGTGTGAAATTTACGGAAAAATTGTATGTTTCAAAATTATTGAATGTTGAAGCGCCTAATAATACAACAATGCGACGGCATGCGGTGATTTATCCCAATAAATTTTGCATTACTATTCCTCATAATGAGACGAGAGATTATGATGGATTTTTGCGGTTGGAAATTCCCAAGTATGACTGCGAAATATTTTTAATTTGATAAAAAAAAATTCCCAACCTGTCTTTCAGCCGGAATCATTGCCATGGTCATCTGGCACTTGCCCCAATGAAGAAGTTGCAGGAAAAGCCTCGCCGAGACTTCAGCAAGTCGGTTCGTTTGGAGAGAGGGAAACAGACCGTTGCTCATCTGAAATGATGAAGAATAGGACTTCAATTTTGCTTAGATATTTTCTTTCGTCAACATTTTAAAAAATTTTTTTAATATGCGTTCAAAATTCGAGATAATTCGTTGAATATTGAAATCATTGGTCACTGGTCTTCGCTGTAAATGGACAAAATAAATTTCCTAGAAGTTAAATATGGAATAAAAATATCGTTCAGATTTTTGTGAGGTCAAAGAATACTATAGTTTCAATAATAGTGAATTCGGAGTTTGAGATAGAATTAAAATCTCATACCTGTCCCATAATATGACCCAAATTGGGTCCGGATGGCAGTAAGAATGACCCCAAAGAGTTTGAACCCGCTCCAGATACATCGCTGTCCGATCCGACGTCTGGCTAAAATATGACATTTTTGGCAACTCGGAAAAACTAGATGACAAGACGATGAAATAGTATTGGATAGGAAAAATACGAAACTTTCCCCCTACTCTGCCCTATATTATTTCGTATGTGTTTGTCGCCTTGTTTTATTTTGCTCTCTTATCACTGATTTGTAATAAGTCCATTCATTTTTCTTCAAGATAAATGAAACCTATGATTTTTTTCTGAATTTGCTCTTATTTGATACGATTTTTATTTGAT
This sequence comes from Diploscapter pachys, assembly GCA_002287525.1. NCBI lineage: Eukaryota > Metazoa > Nematoda > Chromadorea > Rhabditida > Rhabditidae > Diploscapter > Diploscapter pachys. The sequence continues at coordinate 1,740 of LIAE01006444.1, read as the reverse complement.
TTCGAAGGGGCTAAAATTGAAAAATTGATTTGTGACTACCAAAGCGCATTATAGTCGTTAATTTTTCGATAAAAATTTCGACAGAAATAGCGTGGAAATGTGAGAGAGAGAGGAAAAGAAAGGAGGATATCCATTTCAAATATGTCAACGGTTTTCAATAACTTCATAACTCCCACATTTCGCGCTGCTCTTCATACGAAAGTATTGGTTTTGAAGTTTGTGGGGTGCGAATTCAAAAAGTCCCTTTATTTGTCAAGTCTCGAAAATTTCAATTAAAATCGAGAAATAGCGGTTAAAATGAAGAGGGCTAAAGAAGAAAAGAAAAATAATATGAAAAAGGAAAAGAAGGAGAGATTTAGAGAAAAAGACAGTTTGAAATATGGAATGAAAAGAAGTCAGAGAAAAGTGAGAGAGTATTAGATTATGGGGGAGAAAAAGAAATCCCTCTAGCTTGAGGCAAATAGCCATAGAGTTATGAGGTGAACGACACCTTATTTGCAAAACTTTGAGAGGAGGCAGAAAACGATGCGGGGATTACGGTAGCTATGAGAATAGATATATGAAATCCAGGCTAAGGAAGAATAGCTTTGAAAGGAGAAAGCTTTCAATTCTTTTAAATCGATTGTTTATGCTATATGCATTAGGAAGTGGGAATTTACTGCGCAGTTGATTTTTTAAAACAACACTTCTCAAAGGAGCAAATTAAACAGAAGAATTTGCTGTCCGTTTGATTTTCTTGAAACATATCTGATTTTTGGAACAAGATTAGAAATGCCGACTAAAGTGAGAAGATAATTTCGGAAAGTTCCCTTAGTTTTTGATTCGTGAAAAGGCTAACCACAAAACATTAACATTAATGGAAAGAAAACTCAACCTTAGTAGGGCTTTTTTTTTGAAAAATGTACCGAAAATAAACAAAAATCAAGATACAAGAAGTAGTAAATTGAAAAAAAGTCGGATTTTTAAGCAAAAGGATAAAATTTGACTAACCGACAGGGATACAGTAGGCTGCTGGCTCGAGCCTATCAAAGAGGCGGCCGAATGCGCCAGGGGCAACGAGTGGCGGCTGAAAAAACGTTTGATTGATTCACTACTCAAAAAGTTGGCTTTGTCGAGTTTTTCTTCATTTTCCTCATCTTTTGACGAAATTTTATATTTCCAAATGATTTTTTCGAAGGGAAATTAGTCTTTTTTTACAATTTTTGAAGTCAAACTTGAACTTATCTTTTCGAAAAAAAAACACATGATGTTTCTAAGTAGTCTAGATGCCCTTTTAAGATGAAAATTTGATATTCATACTGAGATATAGCGTTTATTGTCTTTATATTTTAGAAGGTAGGAGAAAAAATTAGGTAGTCGGAGAATTTTCGATCTGACTTATCACTTCCATGATCGATAATAAAAATTCGACGATAAATTATCTCAGACAGTTTTCATGCTACTATTTCACATCATAGGATGAGAGAGCATAAAATTGGTCATCAGACATAGAAGTGATATGTTTGATTTTTCTCCAGCTTACCGATGACTCGAGTTCCTCGGGCCTCGTTCGTGTTGCACGGCGTCTTTGTTCATCCCGATCTCCAAACATCGTCGGAGGCGGCAAGCTCTGAAATTCAAAGGATTTTTGTTGCACTTCAATCTTTTTGAAAATTAATGAAGTTACTTAAATACGGTCAACCCATCAAAGCATGAAATTCCACATTGAGATAGAGATATTTTTGAAACATACTAAAAGTT
>LIAE01006443.1:84400-119642 GCA_002287525.1 Diploscapter pachys | reverse complement strand
TTTATTCAGTTCGATATGTCTTTAAATTCGGACAACACCATTTTATTCTCATAAAAATTTCGAATCAAAGTATGAAAATGCCAAAGTGGTGGTTATCACGATTTTGATTTTGGGGCGATCTAAACACACAACTATTTTGTTTTAGCACTTGCGAAAGGCTTAAAATGCACAACAATGACGTCATGAAGCCAAGTATGATGAAGTATCTCTACTTTTCGATGTCGTATTGAAGGATGAGTTTGATGTTGTCAGGCTTGTTTGCGAATATGTTGATAGTTGATGCAAAAATATCCTTCCTGCCTTGCTCTGCAGTTTGTACTGTATCATCGTTCCCTTCGCTCCACCCACAACCATTTGCCCATCAGAAATTGCTGTGCAAGTCAGATTGTCACCGTGAAGGTTAGCTTCTTCGGTCCATAGGCAGCCTAAAATGGATAGCTTTAAAAAATAAAATAATATTTAGTTTTATTTTACCTCCTTCTTCAGCATTCCATAGCCTGATCGTCTGGTCAGCAGAAACAGAAGCGATCAACTTCTTGAATGTCATTTGTTGAGGCACGAAAGAAACACATGTCACAGAGCCCTCATGACCTCGCAATTCACGGAACGCCTTCCTCGTTCTTACATCCCAGATCTGAAAAGATCTTAGATTAGTTAAGGGAAAAATGCGAATTTCCCTTACGGTCAATTCACACCCATCTCCATTGAAGCCATTACTGGACGAGACGAGAAATGTTCCGTCCGGGAAAAAATCGCAATGCATCTGTATGTGCTCCTTTCTTGGGAATGAATACGCGACCTTTAAATCTCGAGCATCCCAGATTTTGATTTCCTTGTCCTCAGAAGACTGGGCAAATACTCCTGTCGAATTGTGGTAGACGATATGGGTTACCTAGATAGAGAAAAGTAGTTCGGGGAAAAGCTAGACCTTCATACAATATTCCTGTTGATGTCTTGCCTCCGTACTTCCTTTCCAGTTTCGAGATCCCATAATCGAACACTCGTGTCCCTTGAGCCGGAGACGAATCGGGAGTCTGTAATATAAATTTAAAAAAGAAAAGAGACTTCTAAAATTAATAGGTACCATCCACAGTAGCCAGTCCTGTAACAACAAACTGGTGTCCGTTAAACGTCTTCAGCAGTGCTCCATTGTTGAACTGCCAAAGCTTGATGGTTTGGTCTCTACTACCTGTCAGGATTACGTGTTTTCCAACAGCGTTTCGATAGGCTATCTAAAAGTTCCTCAATTGATCATTATTTTATGGAATTCACACTTTAGTAACTTCTTCACTATGACAAACATTCCGGAGTATACATTCGCCCGTGTCCATGTTGTTTAGCGATACGGACTAAAATTATTATCTCAAAAAAATTTTTAGTTTAAAAATTGCCATACTCGGTCTTTACTTGCTGCCAAAAGCATCCCAGGCCTGACCGGTAGAAGAGCCGTGATTGTATCCAAATGCGGTGTTTTACGATGTTCAACGGAACTAACGAGACCATGGGATTTGGATTTTCGAAGGCTGAATCATTAAATAGCATTTAACCGATTTTTACGATAAAATAATAACATTTCAAACAATTCCATACTTTGCCCTCATCACATCGTTCGGATCTTGTGTCGATATTGCCATATACGCGTTACCCATTTTGTTACCGTTCTAAAGGTGATATTTATCGTGGAAAATAGGTTAATTCAAAGTGATTATTTCGAAAAGATAATGATAGAGGTAAGAAAAAGACTTGAAAATTAGCCGGACTTCAGCTCTATCCTCGTTGAACTCTTGCTCGTTACCTTGGAAACCAGCCTCTTTGTTTCAATCGCATTCTCCTTGGCTGTGTCGTTTGCCTTTCGGCTTTTTATTCTACAAACGACAATTTTCTCATTTGTCTTAGGGCACTTTATGAAGACTTCAATTTCGGCAAATTTGCGAAAATTTTATTCATCAGAAATAAATCGTCGTCAACTCATAAAGCGAAACTTATGATATGCAGGTTTAAATGTAAATAGAAACCCTGAAAAGGGTAATATTAAAACGATAATAAGTTGAAAAAATCGATAGCCTAGTTCGTTGCACAATTGCAAACAATAAATGTTCTATATTCTGAGAACATATAGTTTTTAGGTGTAATCCGAAAAGTCAACAACATTTAGCAAATGCTGAGCTCAAAGTACAATTTGCGAGTTGAGATATAATTTAAAAACTTCCTATAAAGTCTACACGTATTAAATTCAACCGTTTCGTATTCATCAGATACAATTTAAAATAGAAAAGTCTATTTCATAAAATCTCTAAAGATATAAACTAAAGTAAATTTTTAATATTGGAAAATTATGAGCACTTCGCTTCTTTTCTTCTAATTCGCCTGTAAAATGTCGCCCAAAGAATTATGGCTAGTAGAATAATCGATCCTAACATAATCCACGTATAACTGGGTCCATAACGAGTATAAACGTACCTAAATTAATATTTCTTAGGATATTTTAAAAATGAATCTTTACATAGAAATTAATGGAGCCAGTACAGAGGAGACCGAATAGCATAAATCGTATACTCCATGATAAAGTCCCTAAAATATTCATATAAAACCTTAATGATATGTTCTAAATCCACCTCTTTATGAGCAAGTAGTTTAGAATATAGAGCAACGTTGTGTACATTCAAAAATGGCACTAGCAAACCGAATAATAAACTATAGCCAATGAAATAGATCTGAACATTCATTTGCATAAAGCGTAAAAATATTATTCTGACCCAAGGTGATAGTAAAACATGCAAAGAGTCACACCATCTGAACCCTGATGACCAACAGTCTTCCAATGATTCGGTACCTAAACCAATCCTAGGAATTATTATTGTTAAAATCTAAATTTCACCTAATGATTGATTCAAGTGATGAATTTCGTCATAAGTTGGATATTCGGGATAGAAACTCCATGGAAAAGTAATCATGAGAAACATCGTGGAAGATATCAAAACGCCCATTGCAACTTGCATATGATTTAAGCAACTTAAGTTGAATTTTTATTTAGAAAGTGATGTAATAGTCTAACCATTTCAGATCCTTCCCAAAAATAATTGAAATATAAATCATGAGGCTTAAGAAACTCATGATAGTTGTGTTCTGAGAGAACAATTTCACGATGTCCTTCTTCGAAATCATGTACAGGATCATAAGATATGGTTGTCCGAAACTGAAGGGTTAAAATCGAAAAAAAATATACAAAGGAAGAAAGTTCTTACGTATCCAAAGCGGCCTGCATGAAATTTTGAGCAAATCGAGTGTAAATGCAGACGAATAAAGCAATATTATCATGTTTGACTTCATTCTGTCCGAATGCGATTTTCTAAAGTCTTGATATTTTAAAATCATAATTGAATTAATAGACCTCCTTGCTTCCATTATTATTGCACTGATATTCGATTTTCTCACAATCTTTGCTCGGTCTATTTGGTCGAAGACAAAGCAACACTGCAAATCCAGCCAAACTGCTTAGAATTGACAATATTGGAGTGATCGTATAAGTGTTCAATACAGCAGTTTCAACTTGAAGAGCTTTAGAGTAGAACACGATTATTCCTGGATTTAGGTTAATCGTTGTCTAGCATCTTATTTAGAACCATACCTGAACCAATCAACGACCCAAAAGCACTTCCGGCAGATAATAACGCCATCGCTTTACTTCGCTTCACTTTGTCACTGTGAGTACTTGCGAAATATCGTAACAGAGCTATCGTGACTAAAATTCATCATTAGTTCAAAAATTGAAATATTTATACTTCCTAAACCCGCTACGAATCGACTGATCATCATAACCAAAATGACTTGTTTTGACTCGAAGAATGGCAAGCACAAGTATGGGATATTCGATACAGTACTGAGAATCATCCCAAAGAATAGGTATTTTCGAATCTAAAAATTAAATTATTTTTAGATCAATGAAAAGACATACTTTCGAAGGTTTCTCAGCAAAGTGACCAAAAATGAAGCTTCCAACGCCTTGACCTATAGAACTAATTGCCAATACCCAGGAGAAGTCGTCTTCGTTTGCTTGAGGATCAAGCTAAGTGACAATATTTACTGCTGCATCAATTATTGTGTAACTCACGGTTCTCAAATAAGCATAGATTGAATTAGAATACATCGCCATTTGCATGGCCTGAAGTAGGGCACAGAATGAGGCAAAGAATATCTGAACATCTCCAGAAGACAAATTCATCCCACCCATTGACAAAATTGAAGTCCAATCCGACCCTTGTCCAATTCCTAAATCATGATAACTAAATAGCATCACAAATTGAAAATTATAGGTCAGAGACTATATTATACAGGCAATGTAAATTTGTATGTTGCCTTGTGCATTCGAACGGGCAAAGATGCGTTCAGAGTTTCAATATGAAAATGGATCCTAATCTAATTATCATATGAGAGGGAGTTCGAAAATTCAGAGAAACAAGTTGAAAAATACTGATGTCAAAAATTTCAATATTCGTAAACGTCAAAATAAGTCAATCATAAAATCCCGAGATTATATATCGAAATTTTCTGGCGGAAGTGCCTAAAAATTAAAAATTAACGATTAGATGATGATATTTGAGTGCTGTGATATAGATAAATTCGTGGAAGAACAGGTTAAAATTTTCATTTTTTCAAATCATATGAAAACGCAGATAAAATAAATTTTGAAGTACTGCAATATGAAATATTCGATTTTTCAACTCAATTCACGAGCAAAAATGAGGTGACAATGTCAAATAAAACTAGCACAGTAATTTGATTTCGAAACATCAAAACAGAAGAAAAACTTTATGCGATTCGTGACACTAAACACTTTTTTGGTAAGTTCAGAAAAATTCGTGAAGATTCATTTTTCGATAATTAGTTCAAAACAAATACCAAACATTTTAGGTCGAAATTAATATCGCGAATCATGAGAAAAATATAAACTGGTATATCGAACGCTAAAATAATGCCCTTGGGTTTATCCTTTGACTTTAGTAAATCCCCCATGATTATTGTGTACCATAAAAAGTAAACATAATTTACTTGACATGTAATTTGATCTTTGAGTTTTTATCGGAACCCAGAATTGGCCGTTTGTTTCCTAGTTCAAAGTTGCTAGATGTGAATTTCCTCAAGAGCACATTGCATGACAATAAAACTAAAAGCGAAAGGATTGTTTTGCTTGAGAAATATGGCCTGAACTCTGAAATTCATCAGAATGAAACATAAACATCGACGACTGGCCATAAAAATCTTTAAAGACCGCGGTAATAAAGTTGGATTTAACGTGTTTACACGGAAGTTTTTAAAATAATATATCCGTTTCAAAATAAGGCAAAAAAGTCATAAATTTGTCGACCATTAAACCCACCATTGACCTACAACTGGACTTGATCTTTGATTCTATTCAGGGCACTTTGAAAAGAACACCATTCCTAACTGGGTATGAGTTTATTTTAAATAAAGAGAAAATAAGCTTAGAATAGACGTAAAATACTACATTGTAATTCATATCATTGAGAAAAGCTTTGATTGATATGAAGAAAACTATTGCAACATCATTGAAGTTTCAATTTGCTAACGTGCTAAAACATGTCTTTGAAGGTCACAGTTCAAAATGAAATTTCAGGATAATGCGTTAGGTAAAACCAAAGTCAATTGGTCGAATCAATAAAATAATGATTAATCGAAATCAATTTCAAAACATCATTAACAATTCCACACTCGTGAAATTGACACGATATTCTGTCATTCTGTTAAAAGCCATGTTATGAAATAAAATAATTTTTGAAAGAATAAAATAAAGTGCGCCCATACCACTGCTGAAATGTTCGCGCAAAGTGAAATTTTTCTGGATGCAAAATTATGGAATATTTTGCAATTTTGTTCATTTTTAGGTCAAATGATTTCGTTAATAATAGTTCGCGCATCAACAGGTTCTTAATGCAAGCTGCCAACCGAAGAACTAATAATACGACAAGGTTATCGAGAGGAGACGCTATTAATGGAGTATTGGCACTTAAAATTGAAATCATGACACTGTTCCTGGAGTCTGCCCAGAAATTTGTTCAAGCAAAGAGTACGAGAATAAATCAAATCCATAATTCAATGATAATGTCTAAGTCAGAGAGAACCATATGACCATTTTCTTCGTCCTTGGTGGTCCTACGCTCTTTTTTATTTCTTCTAGACAATATTTGATCTATTCTTTCTACATATTTTGCCAATTACATGAGCATGTATGTAAAAACTCATTGAGTGTGGTTTTCTCGTCATATGTCGTGAATTTAGAGTGATGTTAGCTAATTTTAACTTTAAACCTAATCATTCATGTTAAAATGCATTAGTACCAAGTTTTATTTTCAGATGGTGATAATATTGCTACTTTTTCAAGAATTTAGAGCATATCCTTCAAAAATGGGCGTGGCTCTTGGGACGACAAAGGACGCGGAGGACCATTTGAGCTTCATGCCTTGGGGCAATAGGATATGTGGCAGTCGTGAGAAGCCGAGAGGGAGGCTTTTAGATGTCTTCATTGCATCATTCCATTTGTCCCCGAGCAGTTTCCGCGAAGCTGCATAAATATTATCTATAGCACATCTCAGGCTACATCAGGTGAGTCGGAAATTTTACGAAATGATACGAAGTGCAATCATATTTTCAAATATCCTATTTTAATTTTTCGTATTTTTCTCAAAAATACGAAAAAAATAGTAATTGAGAGTAAAGTGTCCGCTTTTAGCAACACTCTGCACTCACTTTCTGGAACAATTTACTCCCAGCAGATTTCTAAAATTTGATTTAATTCCAGTTTTAAGCACCAGGATAATTCATTTTTGCTGAGATTTTCATGAGGCGGAAATGGAATGTGGAAATAAGAAGTGCCGAGAGAACAAAGAGTCGAATTTCAGTCAGGAACGTTTGTGACTGTGTTGAATAAATGAATTGAGTGTTGAATTATCTTGAGCGACTCTTGCTTTTTCTATCCTTATAGGGGGCAAAGATAAGAAAAATGTAAACATTCCAGATTCCAGCCGCACATGCAAAGAGACTCGATCGACAATGTCATTTGAAGCGTTTGAAGGGCAACCAGCCAACGACTGCAGCTGAACGTCAAAATTCGAGCGTTAAGGACAAAGTGTCAATCAACAGACAATAAAAATGACTGGCAGACGCTTTTCATGCAACATTTTCGCCTTTCTGATTGCATTATTATCGTTCTTCAAGTATTCATACTGTAATGGCTCTCCCGAGGAGTTGAAATCGCTAAAAATCAACCTATGCGTAATGAGGTGCAAGGATAATCATATGAGAGATGTATGTCAAAAATAAAGGAAATTTAAAGATCGAAAACTTTTTAGAATGATAACGAATGGTCCTCAGAGTTCACTTTGCCTCTACTAAATCTTCTACGAGCTACCGGCAATGAAACTGCTGCATATCTGAAGGCTGTTGAAATTTGCAGGTATATTTGAACCATCGAGTAAAATTAGTTTCGTAAAATCTTGCGTATTCAATCTGATCCTCAAAATGCGTGCCAAATTCTCATTTGTCGTGTCTTGAAAGATGGGTTCAAAACGACCTCATTTAACAGGGCTCTCTTCCGATGATTCAGTGAGAGGATTTCATGCAAAATATCGATGTTTATGCAGTCCATTTCACAAGCCACTCTACCTTCTGTAATCAAATAATATATGGAGTGAGTAGATGAGGGATGAGCACATTGCCGTCTTCCTTTCTTTGAACAACCTCCCCAGGGACAAGTATTTCTATCACTTTCTATTACGTTCAAATGCGATGTTCTGCAAATATATATATAATTCATATTCAGCTTAAAATTTTTATTTAAACAGCATTTCAGCAGTAATTGGCTATTAACTGAATGTCTAAAAAAGTGCAATCGATCTCAAGAAGTTCAAATTCTTCTGATAGGCATCCGGTCGTGGCAAACCGCTTGCGATAATCTGGATGGTAAATTAAAATAGCTTGTCAAATTTTTAAGATAACTGGACACAGATATTCGTACTCAGTTAGGATGTTGGAAGAGGTACGGAGACGACCTGAACAACGTCTGCCGAATTCAGACCTTCAAACTCCGGCAATCCATGCAAGAGTTTGCGATGAATCAGTCGAAGGAAAATATCGAGAATATTTGCAGGTATAAAATAAATGTCGATTTTTAAAAATACCTTTTTCAGCGATTTCGATAAATTCTCCACATGCTTCACGAGGGAACATGGAAGACTATGTGGGAAATATAGCGAAAAGGTATCTTTAATCAGACGAAATAAGAACAAAGTGTTTTTTTTCAGATTGCTGGTGAAATGTTCCACAGCAATCGAGAAGCGATTTTCAATATGTTGAAGTTAAAGTGGCCGACTTTGCCAGGAGCGTGTGGAGCTGCACAGCTAAGAAGAGATACCTATTCTGCTGAACAATTTGCTCTAACAAGTTCATTTGAGTCAACCTTCAAATATACTCAATATCTCGTTTCTTCCATATTCGTTTTTGTTTTTGTAAATAAATCGTTTTGAAATAATCTATCCATTAGTATTTGAATGCACGTGAGTATTGCATAGTTTCGCTACTTATCGACCCTTATCAATCAGCCATCAATCTCTCCATTATTTGACCCCTGTCTAATTGTCTGCTTTTGGGAATTCTGCCCACTCTTTTTGCACTTATTTCCTCTGCTGATTGGCTACTCGTTTCATTTCCAATGTTTTATCGATTTTTTCTTCAGATATGAAATCCTCGCATTCAATTAGAAGCTTATCATCAGTAGCTGCCTCTCAATGCCCTGTTCATCAAACTTCGGCTTCAACTTCGGAAGCTAAACTAAAGATCCGACCATTCTCCGAAATCCCAGGACCGAAAGAAATACCCATATTCGGATCAAGCCACAACATCTTCAAAAGTGAAACTTCTTCATTTATCTCCCCCTATAAACGTTTATTTAAGACGACAAGAAAATCCAAAACTATTTAAACTACCTAGTGGAATTGCACGACAAATATGGAAACATCGTCAAAGAGAGTCTTGGAGCAGGAAAAGGCTATGTCGTTCATGTCTACGATCCAGGTAAATTCGATTTTTCTCTCTCATTTCAAAGTCCTGAAAAATTTAGAAGATTCCCGAACCGTGTTTCAATCTGATGGGAAGAATCCGCACATTGTGCCACTCCAAGAAACGACTCAACAGTACAGAAAAATGCGCGGGCAAAATCCTGGACTAGGAAATTTGTAAAGATTTCAACGAGTTTTTCTTCATACAGATGTTTGTTAGAAATGGTGATGAATGGTATCGTCTCCGAAGTGCTGTTCAACAGATCATGATGCGACCACAGGCAGTCTATGCATATCTTCCATTCACCAATCAAGTCACCCAATCACTGATCAACCACATCAAAAACGAAACTCAGAGGGATGGACAAGTGGATATGAGAAGGGTTGCTGGAAGGTGGGGAGAGAAATGTGTTGAAATTTTTAAAATTTCTTCTAAAATAGATGGAGTCTTGAATCCGCTGGAAACACTGTCTTCGAGAAGCGCTTAGGAGCTCTAGGAGACAATATCAAATGGGCTGATAAATTGGTCGATGTTAATAAGGAGATCTTTCAGTTATCAGCTAGGTAAGCATTACGAACTCAGCAGCTTGGTCATTAAGGTCGGAATTTAGAATGAAGTTCGGCTTTCCTTTCTATCGATACTTCAAAACGCCCCAGTGGAAACGAATGATCGAACTTGAAGATACATTCTATGCGTAAAAGCATATTCAACCATACGCTATCTTCAGGATTGATTTTCAGAGAAGCCGACAAACTGATGGATGAAGCTATCGAGAAACTGCGATCGAAAGAAAATCCGGAAAATCTCCTATTTGCAAGCTGTCTAATCAACAAGCCGGAACTGAATAAGCGAGACATCAAAGTAATCATGCTATCATTGTTTGCTGATGGCCTGTCAACGGTTAGCTGAATTTAGAAATCTAGAGTTTTTTCAACTGACTTCAGACAGCACCGATGTTTGTCTACAACTTATTCAATATCGCGATTCACAAAGACATTCAAGAAAGGTTGAGGAACGAAATCAACGAGGCCGTTGGGAAAGATGAAGGCAGACTTTTCAAACTTCACATTTCTAAATGAATATTTCAGCAATTGACGTAGTTCATCTACAAAAGATGCCACTACTAAGGGCTTGCGTCAAGGAAACATTTCGATTCTTCCCAATTGGAACGGAGGTTTCTCGGATTCCAACGAAAGATGTAGTTCTCAGCGGATATCTTGTGCCCGCAGGAACTCCAATCGATATCAATACGAATGTGCTCATGACGTATGGTCCAATAAAAATACTATGAAAAATTCAAAATTCAGATCGCCCAAGTTCTTCTCCGACCCTTTGAAATTCAAACCAGAGAGATGGCTTCGTGAGAATGAAAAGAAAGAGCAAGCACACCCCTTCGCAATACTACCATTTGGATTTGGACCCCGAATGTGTGCAGGTAATTTTTAAACTCGGAACTAAGGATCATTTGAAAAATCAGGAAGACGCTTTGCCGAGCAAGATCTTCATGTGACACTAGCCAAATTGGTGCAATCCTTCGATATCGATCACAAACATGAACCGATCAGACAAATCTACGAGACACTGCTTCTGCCAGCTGGCGATTGCAGATTTCACATGAAACCGCTTTGATGATTCATCTTAAAACTTTATTTCTACAAGTTTTAATAAATTGAGATAACATTCAACTGAAAGTTTGATGATGCATATTGAGATTCAAAAGATGAGATTACATTGCATAAAATCAAGACTCCAAAGTTATTCAAATGTATTTTCCGAAGAAGCTTCTTACTGCCTCCCAAGCAGTTTGGTCGTATCGTTTATGGCTCAGGTATGGCTTGCCTCTCTGTTGGGCCTCGTACAGATGAGTCGACTCTTCACCGTTCAAAACGGCAATCGTCGAGTCCTCAATTTCAGGGAAGATCGACTGAAAGCAACTACTTTTCACCAATTAGGAAGGAATTACGGACCGTGTTCTGTTTGACAGGAGTAATGTCGACCGACGTCACAACTCCATTTCCGTCATGATGCAGATGAGTCGTGAAGATCTGAGCAGGCACAGGGGTCATCGTGCCGTTGTTGAAGATGTCGACTTCCTAGAAACAAAAAAATCGAATTCAATGTGCCTTCAGAATCGTACGATATTCGTTGTAGCAAAGATCTTTCCAGAGGTTCCAAAAGTACGAGAGAACGTGAATCCATCTCCAGCCTTGCGACCATAAATCGGGCAGCCTGCCAGAGTCTTCAGATCGCAGTCGCTCGAAGGAGTTCCGAAGCAGTAAATGTACGTGCCGAACTAAACTAGTATCTTCACAAGGGATATTCCTAGATAGGAGCTCACAGATCTTGATGAAACTTTTTTAATAAGGGTTTTCAGTGACGCTGATCACTTTTATCGTGTCAAAAAGTGCTTATTCGCACTCTGGAGTCTGGAATTTTGAGTTGAACTTGATCTCTTCGCTTGCATTTCATCAAATTTTCAATTTTTTAATATGTGACCTAGCAAAAAAGTTACTTTTCCATACAAAGCATAAGTCAAATGAAGCAAGGTTCCAGAGGGCGATTAAGCACTTTCGACTTCAGAATCGTGATCAGTGTCATCGAAAGCCTCTATTCGAAAAGTTTCATTAAAATGTGTGAGTTCTATATGCGGGAATTTCCCTTGTCAGCTCAGAGAGATAAAACCAATTTGAACGAACCACGACTTTGCATTGACTCAGGTTGATCGGGAATACAGATTCAGCAGTGATAAGGACGAATTCGGGGATCTCGTAGTAGGCAAAGACAGCATCATCTGCCAGGAATTCGCCAGCGTGGGCCAACTAGAATTTTCACTAATATTTCAATAGATTACTTATTTTGACTAACAGCATAGACGGATCCGCTTTGGGGATTGTTGGAAATGTTGAAGCAGAGCTGAGCGTGAATGATCATTTCATCGACGTTGCACTTGTTTGGGAAAATGGTCGTTCTCTGGGAGAAATCCTGAGGCGACACGGAACCAGCCAAAAGTAAGCTATCCTGAGATTTGTTATTGTTTATTTTCTCTTATAATATTTGCCAATTATCCTACATTTCCGATGGTGTTGAGGAACGGATTACCGATTTTGTTCTCGAGAAAGAGCGACTGGAGATCGCGCTCGAACTTCTGCGCGTTCCATTCGATCTCGAACCGGTCCATGAACCGCAATGTGGGTCTCAAATATTTCAATTGTAATTTCAATTTCAATTTTATGCATTCTCTCTATGATATCATACCGATTGATTTTCCCAAATTTCACGGACGTCTCCTGTTCAATTGGGACCTCAAAACTCTTGCAGACGGCTTCAAACGACGAGTAGATTCTCCGCTTGAGCATCTCCTTGCCCATTTCCGTCATTTCGTTGGTGTGCAGCGAATTGATGTAGTCGAACAACTCCATTTTGTATGTAGTGCATTTCTCCTTCTCTTCAACCAATCTTAACAAGAATTTTTTCAGATCAGATGATTTGCTCAAAACGTCGAACCTTCCCTCTCCATAGACCTCGTGGACGATTCCATGATCCTTGAATGAGTCAAGAATTGTAGCTGCTGATAGACCGAATAGGGTTACTAATATGCATGGATTTAGCATGTTTCAAATAAGTTGAATATGTAGAAAAAAAAACCAATAAATAGAGCTATCAATGGATCGGATCAGCAAAAATGGAAGTAATAAAGATGCAAAGGCAGAGATGAGAAGACGGTGGCTATCTTGGGAATGGCATTGTGAGTCGATGAAATTGCCTGATAGGGGGAAGGGTCGAGGATATTCGGGAAGACGGAGGGGAGGATGACCCATTAGACAGATAGCACACGTGCCAAAGAAATGAGCAGGCGATACAAGGGGGGTCAAGGAGGATCGAAACGGTTCGAGATTATGCATAGAGAAAGAACGCTTCACACTTGCAATTGCACGCTTGACAATTCATAAAACAGCTCAAGTGGAGCATTACGCGAAATCGATCATGCGAATGGTATATACTTTGAATAAATGAGCATATGAAATGTATTATTTTACCCAAATTTTTAAATTTCGGATAAACGATAGTGGAAACCATCAAAGTTAAAGTTGTGTGAAGTAAATAAACTCATACATAAAGCTATGTTAACTCCTGTTTACACTACAGTAATAAAGACCAATGCTTGTTCTCCTTCTGTTATTGCTCATTTATGTTGTCTCGTTCGCCTTTCTGTTATTCAGTCAGCAGCAGCAGCTACCATGCGTTTGTTTGCCTATCTACCGTAGAAGCAGCAGCAAGCAGCTCCCTCATTGCAGTGGCTGAGTTTATTGGCTTGCTTATGGACTCCTCACTTGCGCAAATAAATCCAGTTACTGTAGAATATAACTAGATTCGGATTTATTATTATTACTATTCCAATTACGATTTAGACACTTCAAAATCTAATTTCGATTCATCCATGAAACACTATTAAATCTGATGTCCTTGGCACTTTCTTTGATTCTTTGATGTTCTCGACACCTCATTTGCATCCTTCCAATGGAATCTAATTAAAAGTTGCTCGAGTGGCTCAGCTCATTAGAATAATGCGCAGGTATCCATAGCAATCGATGGGGTATCTGGTCAGAGCCCGCTGACCTCAGGATGTGCCCTTTATTCTCCCTCTAACCATATCCCCTTTGCATATCTTTTCCTGCAGCAGCAGAGCCTCTACCCCCTTTGATTGATAGTTTACAACATGTCCTGCTCCTCTGTATATCTCAATCTCTGCAATCCCTTCCTCTATGTTCTTCCCTTCTGCCTTTGCTTTATCTTCTTCTCATCTGGCAATTTTCCAATGCAAATGCGTTCACGTTTCTTCGAAGCTCACACAAAGAATTTGAAAAGCCAAAACAGTTAAAATGAGAAAGACAAAGGCAGTAAAAGTAGAGGCAAGGGAAACTGTAAACTTTTCTATTTGTTGTCAGAAGTAGACGACAAAAACGACTCAGTTTTATCTGATTGGACAAGATAAATTAATAGTAAGGTTGTTTTGGTCAATTTCTTCGAGTAGAATATGTGCAAAATGCCATGTTCAAATATTGGGTTCTATCGTGTATGTGAATTGTCTGGACTGTTTGTCCACATATGCGCATTCCCTTATGCGATCATTCCTCCTTTCCTTTGCCTATTTCCATCGCCTTTTCCTATTCCTCTATTTCCCCCCTAGGTCCTTTCTCTTTTCATTCATTCTTCCTCTCTTCTCGTATATGACCTCGAAGAATAATAGTCTGTTAACCTCTGTATGAAAAGGTAAAGGCAGTACAGTCGCTAAGCGCAGCCAGGTAGAAAGAAAAGTGGTGAGAGAAATTAGAGAGGCAGACCCGACCGAGAGAATTGAATAAATGAATTAGGTGCACACACTCGCTGCGCACACCTACCTCTAGAACGACCTTTGCCATTCCCAAATTGGAAATAGTCAGAAAGAAGAGAAATAACTCCACCAATTCTATTCAAATTAACATTAACCCAGGTCTCAAAACTCGTAAAATTGCTTTGAGAAAATGTGGTATTATTTCGTATCTTTGTTTTGATTGCTGTGTGTTGGAATGTGGGGATTTGCTTGCCGCCATTTGCAATACTGCCAATCGAGAAAAATTCAATAAAAGTTGAAAACAACCCGAAAAAGTTGTCTATCGACGATGGAGAATGATTACATTAATGCTGAACGAACACAACGAATAACAATAGCAACTGCAAAACTATAGTCTTCCGCATGGACATTGTGTCATCTTGTCAATTATTCTGTACACACGTGTGTGTATATCTGTCGAGTGAGTCATTCTACATTATTCTCCAGTTCTTGTCCATCTTATTTATATATTTTTTCTCCCATATCTTTTTCTTCCAACTCTCCCACCAACAGCTGTCTCAATCTTATTCGATCATTGTGTTTTTTCGTACGCGTATTTTCTTGGCCCTGGCAAAGTGCCTCTGGGCTGTTTTTGCTGCATTTCAAACGAAAAGCAAAATACTCAACTCCCCTTGTGCAGCTCACAGCAGAAGACGCACATTATTTACATGACTTTTCCGTGAAATATTGATACGTCTTAGCCATGACTTAGGCCACATTATGTGAAGAGAGACGACAATGATACCTTTGCAGAAAAACGAGACGCACAGTCACTGATGAGCGCTGCTATTGATAATATTTTTATTATTCGGTCGAATGGAGAAAGCGAGCTGCTGCTAATGAGTGATGATGAGCGCGAGAAAATGATGAAAACACGCTCGCAAAAACTTGGCAACACGACAGTTTCGTAATAAAATATTGATTGTGTCCGTTTGAAACGCTGTTGATGGTTTGCAATGTTTGAAAGGCATGAAGAGGAGAATTCAAAAATAACCCTGCCGAACACAGGAAGAATGATTTGTTTGCATGGAGCGAACATGAAAATGCGCTGAGTAGATGCATAAATAAAGTTCAGTGTAGGATGTTGGGAGTGAAATGGATGCATTGCAAATGACAGTAGTAGAGGAGAGGAGAGGATTAATCTGGGAACGCCAGTCGACACACCATAAATCGTGTTGCATCCTCTAACAGTACGAAAGATCGACAGCTCGCCCTTCACTCAACAGATTTCCCAGCCGCGTCGCGCCCTGTCATGTCCATTTCTCCTCTAAATCTTTTTCCTTCCTTTCCTCCAAATTCACATCTTGCATCTGCCATTCGATAGCCAGTCTAATTTACAGTTGTCAATCTCTCGTTGAGAATAGAATATTCATAGCCCATATCGGCCTCTCTGCCTTTAGCAGTCGTATCACACAGCAGCTTGGCTTGGTTACCTAGCAGTTAATCCTCTTCCTCTTCGCTAGATGCGTGCGTGCATGCGCTATTTACACCTCGCTTGCTGCAATCATTGGCCATCTCATTAGCCTTTCAGCTAGCTGTTGGAGCAGAATATGCAATATGTGAATTGAAGTGGACCAGAGGAGAGTCGCGTGGCCGTATGCCTGTGGCAGTATCATCTCTATCCAATTCCATCCCATTCCATTCTATTCTTATTCTGCCTGCAGCTCTTTCCTATTTCTGCTAATCCCTCTCATTCTTCTTCTTCTTCTTTCTTCATCTCTATTCCACCATTCTCTTTCACATTTTCATTGCTGCTGCAGCAGCCCCCATTGGACTACGCCAACCACAATATCTCCCACCCCTTGTTGTGCTGGTTATGAATTGTGTACAGAATGCGTCGCCGCGTTCCTTCCCCTTCCCCGCTCCGCTCCTTTACTTTCCTTCCCTTTCCCAATTTCGCATTTCACTTGTTCCACCTTTCAAATTGTCACTTTCCATATCACTTAACCCATTCTCCGCGCCACGCGCGTCGTTCCCCGTACACTATCATTTAGAATTCGAATGATTCAAATGCCAGCCAGAAAGAAAGAAAGAAAGAAACAACAACAGACAATCACATTCTGTGCGATTCATCACATCCCTTCTCTCGTACTCCGTGCTGTCTCAAATTCTAGCGTCCCCCCCTCCTCTTTCTGATTTTGTGTCTGTTTCTCTGTCAGCTGCTGCCGCTGGTGCTCATCCTCCCGCTCCATTTCCATTCAAATGACTCATATCCGAAATGTGCTCGTTTCTTCGCCGTTATTTTTCTCTGATTTTCCGATTCGCCCTTTGTCTCTCGCGACCATCTTCTGACCCTCGTTCGATAGAGACAAAGCCGGGCAAATGGGGGCGTGGTCATCCAATCAATCTAATATATGTAATATCGGCAGATGGGCGGAGCCGAATCGATGAATCTCCCTCTCCGAACCTGAACCTATGTGGAAAGAAAGGAAAGAGAAGAGGAGGCAAAGGCACATAGGAAAGGGGTGGTACTGATCCACAGCGTTTCGCCTGCATAGCACGCCAGGCGGCTGTAAACAAGCGCATGTTGCAGTAGTTGCAGAGCCTCGCTATCGTTACTATGAGAGAGAGAGACACACACATAGCTCGTCCAAGGTTACTACTCCTCTCCAACAGCACGATCACTGCCCGTCCTTCCTCTACCCAATACGCCTTTCCATTTCAGTAGTTAATCGCCTCATCTGCATCTCTAATTCTCTTCATTTCCAATTCATTCCCTTCCAATTACTCGTCTGCCTGCCTGCTTGGCTTGGGCTGGCATTGCCTTCGCCTTTGCATTCGCCTGTATCCTTCGGTTCGTTTCCTCCAATGCTCCGCCCTACTCGCTCCTCCCAATTTCCCTTCTGCTCTGCCTCTGGTGCCATCCCCTCCTCCTCTTCCATCTTTTCTTATTCTTGTCTCTCTGCTTCTTAGAATCTCTTCATCATTAGCGTTGATCTTCCAATTCTCTCGCGGTCTTTTCGTTTGCATCAATCACCTCCTTTCTCCTAACTAACCCAATGGCAATTTCACGTCCGGCTCACAATCTCTTTGTTTCAATCTCAATTTCATCCCTTTCTCCCCTTTGCTTTTTATCTACTCTGCGTCGTTTTGATTTTTTCCTCTGGTCGTTTCTGGCACCGGACTCTGTTAGTTCCGTTTCGTATTGAATTCGTCGCGTCCGTCTTCTGGTGGCCAATAGCCAGAATTAATTGCAGTTGTTTGCAGGTGAGATGGACAAACTTCGAGCGAAGTTGCACGTTAAGCACGAGCTTGGCAGAGCTCTTCTGGCCGAATTTACCGGTACCTTCCTTCTCCTGGTATGTATCAACATTTTGTCATACTTTTTTATTGATTGTTGTCACGCTTTTTTTCTTCAATCTTTCCATTTTCTATTGTTGGAATTGCGAAATGTGTTTCTCTTGCTCCATCATGATTCCATCATCTCATTTCGCCGTGCCGCGGTTTTCCGCCACTCGGATGCCAATTTTCTCCGCGATTTGACCTTCGCCATTTTGTTTTCTCGTCGCGAGAATCGACAACAGATTTGTTCAAATTCGCTCATTTTTCTGCGCCAGCGAAGGGGTGACAAGTCAATTTTGGACTTCTGTAAAAGGTACATAAAAGAGGGGAGATGAAAGTTTTCGCAGGGAGAGTCATGAGCACAGAACGCCCGTTTGAAAAGGTACGCAAAAAAAATTTATTGAACTAGTCAACACAGGGCGACTGACAATTCTACATTGGACACAACAAACAATTCAGCCTTTGAATTGCAAAATTTGCAATGCATTGCGATTTTATGGCGGAAAACAAAGCGAAAAACTTTACCAGGTGGAATGTTTATGAAAATATCATCGTGCTGGTTTAAGACCGCAGATATGATGAGGAGGGGATCGGAGTGGGGGAGATGGTCTCTGGCGTCTGGTGGTTGGGGGTCTTTGAATTGTGCTGTCTTGCAATAGTGTCGTTCTCTTCTTTTCTTTCTCTGCCTTTGTGTCTGGCAAGCAACTGCTACCAATGGCCGAGAGGGAACCCCTCACAAAATGACCCTTTGAACAGCGGACAAAAAGAGGAAAGGCCATTGGCCAGCTGTGGGGGGATGAGGAAGACGAATCGAGAAAGAGATCAGTCGAACCGACTCAATAATCTCATTCGTCAGTTATTTATAAATCCGCTCCATGTTTATTTCGGACGTGCGAAGAAAGTAGATAAACGAGATGATAGAGGCACAGAGAAGGTAGAGATGCAAGCGGAATGCTGCAGCGGGTTTCGAATTGGATTATCGCCCTTGTGGAGTCCCTTCAGTCTCTCCTGCCTTCCCCATGCGCATAGGCATTGGACTAATGCTTTGCTGATGATTCGTAGTGGAGCCAGATTTATCGCCGCTGTAGAAATTAGACATGCAAAAGTTGCATTAGATCAATGCGAGATGCAGATATTTTCCTTCCTGGACCACTAGTTTCTTGGACCGCTTTAGCCTTCAACATTTGGTTGATGGCCTCCCGAGTCGCAATGCAATGTGCTTCTCCTTCTGCTGCATTCTCATTCCGCCATTCTGCCCCAGCATTCGAATAAGCAAGTGGTTTAAAACTGCCTCCAGAAACCAGCAGCAGCAGCAGTAGTATGGCAGTATAATGCCTGCACACAACTTAATGCTGCTGAATGCAGCTCTTGGACTCGGCAAGGCAAGAGACAAAAAGTTAATGAGGAAAATTCAGCGCAGCCGAAAAGACTCATTGCCTCCACGAGAAATATTTACGTCTTTGAGAACCGCACAGATATTGTTGTGCACACGTTGTTCGTTTTCCAAGGAAGACCTCTATTCGAATTTCTCTGTTTACCACCTCTGACTCCGCTCTTTTCTTCTCTCATTCTCATTATCTCTCTCAATCTGCTAACTCCCTGGGGCCGTGATAAATTCTGCATGAGAACAATCAACCATTTGGGGACAGCCTCACGACAATGTGCATGGAGGAAATAGTGTGGCGAAGAGGTGCAGAACAAGCCGAATGACAAAAACATTGCTTGTGGCAGAAAGCGGGAGAGAGCGTGAAAACGGAGAGGATTCAGCGAAGAAGATGAAGTGGTTGGGGCAGGAAATCGCGAAGTCGATATATCCCAGAGCAATTATATCGAAGAATGAAATGTGCAAGAGAAAAACTACTAATGAAATAATTTCAGTTGGTGCTCAACTCTGTCGTCGCACAGGCAGTTCTCCCGAAGAATAAAGGTGTTCTCGGAAATGAGACGATCGGAGTCAACATTGGTATTGGCATCGCGATTTGGTTCGGTGTTGCGATTTCCGCCAGACTCTCCGGAGGCCACATCAATCCTGCAGTCTCTGCCATGTTCGCCCTGTTCGGCCAGCTCTCTCCCGTTAGATTCCTCCTCTACTTTGTCGTTCAACTTCTCGGAGCTCTTTTCGGATCAGCTGTTGCCTATGCCGTCTACCAAGGTACGAATAGCTTTACATGCGAGTCTTCATTTAAGTAAATCTCAGACGCCATCTTCGGCTTTGACGGAGGAAATCACCAGATTGTCGGCAACAGCGCCACTGCAGGAATCTTCGCCTCGTACCCGGCAGTGCCAATCGGCCTGTTCAACGGCTTCCTCAACCAGGTAAACTAAAACGTCCTCAATTTCTTAATGCTCATATCTGAATGAAACACGATGTTTGTTTATGTTAACTATTGGCATTTTCATTTGCAAATGTCGTGCGAAATTTATGTTCCATTGCATTGCAACAAGACGAGGTAATTGCGGATATAAATGAAAAGCCGAGATAATAAAAGAAGGCGCAAGCTAGAGATAAAACGGGAAAAGAGTTGACAATTTTTTTCGACAACCTAAGCTAATAGTCTAAATTTAGATAGTGCGCATTTTGAGTAGACATAATGCGGTTGATGTTGTCATAGGAACACGATCGAAGCATAATTAATACCCCCTACATTAGGAAATTGACTTGAGGATGCACATTTACTTTGAATAGGAAAATACGAGACGAAAATCGTACAGCTCAAAGACGAAAAATGGGTCTAAAGTGCTATTTTCAGATGGTCGCTACCGCCGTGTTCTGCTTCCTGATCGCCCACATCACCGACAAGCGCAACGCCTACCCATCTTGGGTTCAGCCCGTCCTGGTACCACTTCCTAATCGACCACCCCCATTTCCACTCACAAAATTTGCAGATTGGTGTCACCTTCGTCGGAATCGGAACTGCCTTCGCCTACAATGACGGCTATCCCTGCAATCCCGCTCGTGATCTCGGACCCCGTCTCTTCACCTTTATCTGGGGATATGGCGGTGAAGTTTTCTCGTGAGTTTCGCTTTCAATTCGCATCTTATCAATCGCACATCCTGTTTTCAAACTCCCGTGTTTTCATTTTCTGCGGTCCCCTCTTTCAATCTTCGCCTTGTTTCCTGTCGCTTCCTCTTCGAATCAAAATTTCACTGCTCATTTGGTCCTAAAGAGAGCGCGCGTCGTTCAAAACAAAGTTGGCCGATAGAGTTAGGAGAGTGAGAGAAAAAGGGGTAGAATGCCAAAGGAAAAGACCGCGCGCGCGCGCAAAGACGCCGCCATAAAACATGTGGAAAGTAACCGACAACACAGAAAGACACGAAACCGCATACATTAGTGATGAATTCTGACAAAGGCAGAGAGAAAAACTCGTATCTATTGGAATATTGAAAATGAACCTCAATAGATTGTTCAGTCTCATGAACAAATTGATCATTCTGGGAAAATTCCATTCACTCATTCATATTCAATGAATCGTCCAAACCGATCCAAAGGATTAAAATTGTGAAATTTAGGCACAGAACGTGGAGCTGGGTGCCCGTCATCGCTCCGTTGGTCGGAGGAATCCTCGGTGGACTTCTGTACCAGCTTCTGATCGGCTTCCACACGCCTCAGGTAATCATTGCGATTTTCATCCGAAACCCAAATAATCAATTTCAGGATGTCGAAGAGAAATACGTCGTTTTGACCGGAAATCAGGAATTGAAGCCTTTGACTTCCAAGGAGTAAGTTTCCCCTCCAAATAATAAAAATTTAATAAAGTTTTACGATTGACTAGACTAGACGGTAGAGATTAGTCGAGTTTTCGAGTCGTAATTTACAATTTACAGATACGCCTAGACTCTGAAGTGAGTCAATTCTGTGAGAATCTCACACTTTGACTAAACATAGCCCATAATCAAAAATGCCTGGGGCCAAGCATTGATGCTTTGTAGGAATTTTAGAAGGATAGAGATAGGGCTATGTAGATAATGCAAATCCTTTGTGTAACCCCAAGCATGAAAAGTAGTTAGAAGCCTAAAAGTCCTATACGCAAATAAGTACGCTTCTTAAACAGCACTAACGTTAATCAATCTCCGCCCGAACAATAGTCCGTATTCTTTTCAGTCCTGAAGAGTCGGCCCAGGCCTAAATATACCAATCCAAGGATGCCGAAGAAAATCCCCGCTAGATTTTTCGATTTTATCTAATCTTTTCTTCACCATATTTCCCTAATTTAGATACTTTACAAATCTATTTTATAGCGTCAGAGTTTTCTCCAAAAATCTACGAAATCCCATTTTGAGATCGACGACTTTCATTATACTGAATTTTCTAAACTGCCGAATTTTATCTCCAACTTTCTTTAAGTTTCTCCATCGATATCTTGTTTCATATGTTGTTAAACATCAATGAAATTATTCCAGTTAATTAGTCTTTTCTAAATTTTACCTCTCATCACGTTTATCTCTATCATTTTCTTGTTCTATTTTCATTTTTAATCCAAATGAACATACATTCTAAGGAAAGTATTATAAAACAAGAGAATTATCTTATTATTCTTCAGCTATATCTCGCAAATGTTCAATTGTTTGTATTTTCCATGTTTCTTCATCATATAAGTATTGATATCTAATAATATTGAGTATTGTAATGTAAGTTCATGTCACTGTTTATTGTTTTACACATCCATCGAATTGAATAAAGATTTGTGTTCGGATAATGTCTCAATCAATACGTACATGTTCCAGATTGCATTCTAAATCTAATCAATCAAAGAATTCGCAACGTTTCCTTCCGACTGCCCGCGCATATTCCTCTCACCTAATTCTTCATGTTTATCACCTCCATCTTCTGTCTTATCATTATCAGTCATTTCGCCAATTCATCTTTTCTCTTTCATTCATCACCACATCTTCCAACTTCCAGCTCAATCTTGAAATAGATCGATTACACGCATAACAAAGTTGAATCTGATCTGTGCAAGGGGATAAACAACTGAAATCGAGCAGCATGGATTAACATGTGGGATGGAAAACAGATGGAGTGCTTCCGGCGATTGCGATTGCGATTGCAGCGAATCGACAGGAATTTGATCGATCGCTAACTAAGATTGTTTCCACCAAAATACAGAGTTGTCAATTTTCTAGACCAATCTTAGAAGTTTTCGAAATAAGCCCCTTTCTTCAACAAGACAGACCAATACACAAGTTTCCAGGACCTTATCTTACGTGTCCACAAAAGAGTAAGATTTCGAAAATAAATATCTCCAGGAAGTTTCTTCAATTTCCGTAGAAAAATCGAAACAGCGAGGAGAGGACATTAGTTTTGCTCGACAATCAAAGATCGAAATCAAGGGAGGATAGCGAGCAGGACAGTTGTTGCACAACAAAGGATGCTATGACAAAGGGAGCATATCGCTTGAACTTGAACCAGATAAATTTGAAAGGGATTTGCAGCCTGTTTTCCAAACTATAGTCATAAAACGATGAGTTTAGAAATTTTATCCACTTGGAGCAAGAAGAAACAAATCCAAACACATGGAAAAAGACGAACGTCGATGAAGTCGAATTTTTGGCAGTGCACAAGTTTTCGACTTTATTTAGCCCATTTTAGGATTTTTATAAGTATTTTCTAGAAGTAGTAAATTGCTAGCCTGAATTAGATAGATGTTGTTTCTTTGATTTTATCTCATTTTTGCATTGACAATTTATTGTTTCGAAGCATGTAAATGTAGGGGGAGCGCAAGTTCCGCCCCTCTGCAAATGCGCGGCATGTAGAAAAAAAGTGGTAATGAGGAATCCCCAAAAATGAGAAGCGTCCTTCAAAGACCAAATGTCATGAAAAAACCACGCCTATGGATCGACGATAACCCTTCTGAGACGGTTCTATGCCAAAAATCAGCGTATACTTTCTCTCTGCAAAAATCTGCAAACAGTTTGAAGTTTGCGAAAAATGTGTGTCATTTAGGGATTCGGAAAATGTCGATCCTTTCGTATAAAATCAATGTTTATCGAGTTTTTTGCTTATCAAAAGTCAGTTACGCCGAAATGCATCTTCTTGACACAAAAATAATCCTGGAATATGACTCTCTATGTAAATGGCAACTGACTGACACAAAGCATCGTGCAACTCAGAATCAGGTACGCAGCCATCAGTGCTCGTATTCATAAACACATCGAAGGCTCCCAATTGCCTCTCGGTCGCTTTTTCTTGCTGCAAAAAGTGGCTGGGGGGTAATCGAGAGCCTTCCGATGCGTTTATGAATACGGGCACAGGATTCTGAAAACTTAATGACTTAATAGAAGAAAACCGGGAAAACATGAAAATGTTCGATAATAAATGAATGATGAATGACATCTTGCAAAACTGATCCCAGGTCGATTTTCAACAAGTCCGTTTTTCCTTATTCTTTCTCATTGCTTCCGTCAAGACTGGCGATTTTCCGAAATTCTTTAAACCTTTTTTTTTTTTATAAAACATAAACCTTCCAAAGTATGATAATGTAAACTTGAAAGATCTTCTTCGTCCAGAAAATCAGAATTTCTCCTGACTGATTTGACATTTTTATCTTTCCATTTACAATTTTCCTTCTTTGAAAATTCGTCTTTTTCCAAGAAAATTCAAAAGTTGGAAATGACGCTCTGGATTCTAGTCTCCTCCCACATTTCCATTTCCCTTTTGCATGCGGCCGCGAAAAGGGGATTTGAAATTCTTCTCCTTTTATTTTAATTCTTTTCTAAATTCGTAACTCTTTCCTTTTCTTGGGGCAATATGTTCTTATTTTCAAACTTTTACATTTCATCGAGAACTTTTAATTTTTATTCGCTGGGTGTTTTTTTCTTCTAATTTTGCAACTTTCAGCTCAAAAACATGGCTCGGGCGACTGCTGTAAAGGAGAAAAATGATGTCCCGAAAAGGACGTCCAAGACGGACATCGCCAAGACGAAGGCACTCACCAAGGAGGAGAGGATCGAGCGCATCAAAATGGCCCGACAAATCTACAAGTCAGTCAAATTCATATTTCAGAACAAATATTCCAAATTTGTTCACGCATCAAGGAATAAGCAAAGATTCAGAGATTTACCTTCGTTTTGTTCCTTTAATTTTTTTCTGAAAAAAAAACGGTCTAATCGAATATACAAGTTTTGCAATTGTAATTTACCAGAAGTCAGAAAACTTTGTCTTGGAAATAAAAAAAATGAAATATACGTAAAAAACAATTTTTCAGCAACATGTCCAGGCCCAAAACGGCAACGAAGGTGGCGGGACCGGTCCAGAATAGGGAAGACGGAGATCAGGCAGCTCTCCATGCCGCTGCGGCCAGACACGACGAGCCCCGGCCCTCCACGTCCAGAGCTCCGAATGCTGGAACTGTTCCTTTCAGCGCTTCCAAGATTCCGTACGTCCAAAAATACCCTTTTCAAAAATAAAGTGAAATGCAATTTCGGGATATTTCTCTAGGAGTCCTGCGTTTTCAGATTCTATGAAAAAGAACCAATTTCTGGAAATGCTGCACTTTCAAGACTCACAGAACTGAAAAAATAGACAGAAAAATACCATGCGAAATTCGAGAAAATGCAGATCTCAAGAATCATGATAGGCTTTTTCTTAAATTAACAAAATTCAGCCTGTCGAACTTCAAAAGACAGTTGAACGAGGACTTCAAGGTTGTGCCCGGCGCACTGGCCCACATCAAAGCCACCAAGCAACCACCGGCACAGGCCGAACTCGGCAGGAGGGCCACGACCGCCCCCTCAACGACTGGCAGAGTGACTGCATTCACTGGCAGACCCACTGCGTTCGGGCTTGGAATCCAGAACAAGGGTGAGGAAGAGAATGTCTTTCTTTGTCTTCATTCCCGTCAGTTTGTTTTTCTACTTTTTCAACTTTATTATGTTTGAAGATGGGATCCGTACCTTTGCCTTAGAAAACTAAAAGAAATTTTGTTTAAATCATAGAAAATTGAATTTTTTGAGTTTTTAAAAATAAACAAATTTCAGCGGCCCTCACCCCTACAACCAAACGGCCTTCTGTGGCCTTTGGAACCACACTCCGCGCCGCTCGGACCCCTGCAATGCCGAAGACGACCGGCCGCGTCAGCAGCACCGGCATGGGACTGGGATTTCTGACCCGTCCCACTGGAAGACCCAGCCTCATGTCCAATGCCTTCGGCAGGAATGATCCGACACCGGACAATCGAACTACTGGGGTTGGAAATTTTTTAAAAATATTTTCTACAAAATCACAGCAATAAATTGAATCAAACTTACGAGGTGAAAATGATTACATGCCTGCTATTTTCGGGTGATCAAAAATATAGGAAAATAGTTGATATGAAAGAAAAAAAACGTCTTCTTAAATCTATCCAGAAAAGCTTTGAAAAATAATTTTCAATTATTTTATTTCAGCGCCCCTCGCTGCGTGCTCGTCGTCAGCACGAGACCAACACTCTGCTGCCTCTCGGAATCAACATCTTCGATGCGAGTGATGAGGAAAGGAAAATGGTATATATATATATATATATATTTTTCTAAAACTCATAAAATTTGATTTTGCAGGCACTGGATTTCTTGAAGACGTCTTCCGAAGCGGCTAGCAGCTCGAATCTGCTCGGCAGCATCAAGAAGGCCGTCCCTCTCGATCCCGCCACAATTCAGACATCCACGCCTTTGCCGGGAAGAAAAATTCTCCTCCAAGCAAATCAGGTAGAAAGTGAAAAAAAAAATTCGATGTTAAATTTTGTTTAATTCTCGCAAGATCTCATTGGAAAATCTCTGAAATTCTGAACTAGAAAAAGAATGATGTTGAAAGATTCCATTGATTTGATATTTTTTAGAATAAATAAATACGATTTTCAGGAACTTCGCCGCACCGGCAGAAAGCAGCTGCGTTTCTCTTCGATCGAGGAACAGAGGGAGTCGACCGGCACTGACGACGTCAAAGAGAATCTGAAGAGTGAGGTGAAAAAAGGCGTTGAGGAGGACTGGGAGCAACAGAGCGACACTGACGATATTGCACAGGTTTCTTTTGGTTATTTTTGGAAAAAAAATCTGAATTTTAAATCTAGAAAATTATTTCAAAAGATAGATTTTCTGAATCAAAAAGAATTACAAGAATTTCAAGATATCTGGAAAAGTGAGTTTATTTTTGTTTTAATTTAAAAGACTAATTTCAGCAATTCAAGTCTCTGCCTACGACGCCTGCTGCCGAAGCCGATGACGAAGAATTGCCGTCGACGTCGGGACAACAGAATGACGACAACGGCGAAAATGCAACCGTACAGTCCAAGGCAGCCAATTCCAAAGGATCGAAAAAGAAGCGGAGAACCCATAATCATCAGGTCGACTCGAACACGCCCACGCAGCAGCTGCGCAGATCCGCCCGTCTCCGCACTCCCGTTTCCGTGCGTCGCCTCAACCTCGATGAGGACTAAATTCAGGGTATTTTCTTTGTAAATCACTTACATCTAAAATGGTATCTTTTTAAATTCCTGAAATTTCATTGTTTTTTATTCTATCAGCTTTATTTCACCTGCACACTATATGATGAACAAAAAGGACATTCAATTTATTTTGTAGAAACTATCAACTTTCAATTTCTTCGGAAAACGATAGGTTCGAAAATTTAATAAATTCTTAGGAGCTTAAAATTTTTCAAACTTTATGGATAGCTTTTCAGAAAATAGCTTTTTTTTTTAGAAATTTTTGATTTCAGGGCGACTTCTACAGTATGTCCACTCATTCATCGTGTCTTATTCCCCATCCCTTCCCCGCTTCAGATCTCACCACCCCAGACCTCCTCTCTTCCCTGTCTGACCGTCTATATTTTCTCTACTCGAGGAGACTCTCTCATTCGAATTATACACACTGATTGGTTTCTACACCGCCACTTTCATTCATTCATTTCTCGCCTATTTTTGCACCATGTGCACATTATTTCTAAATTGTCTTATATAATAATTTAGGCTTTTGAAGAGTTCAGCACTCCCCTTGCATTTTGGTCCAAAATTGGTGAACTTTTAAAGGCCCGTGAAATCTACTAGCAGAATCTATTTATGTAGGATCTGATGATTTTTGAGGAATTGATCAGCTCATTTATTTGATCTTGAAAAAATCGCCCAATTTTGCAAATTTCAATCTTTTTCCAGATTTTTTTTTCTAAAGTGGGCGAATTTTATAAATCAGTGATTTTCAAATGACTCTCACTTATTCTTCATCTATTTTGACTTGAACTCAGAAATCCAGGATAAAGTATTATTGCTGTGCCAATTTCGTTAATTCTCTAGAAGAATGGGAATATTTCCCTCCCAAATTTTGTTTCCGGTCCTGGAAACAAAATACTTTGCTTGAAAACTTCAAACATGGGAATAGTTCATTTGTCTAAAATATGCACTGCATGGCTACAAACGTCAATTCTGAGTAAATAGTCAATATCAGTTCCAGAAATGGGCGAACATTTTTTACAGTTTCTGAAAAGAATAAGATTTTCGTCAAATTTGAAGATTCTGTACAATTGTACCTTAGAAATGAAGAAAAGTGAAATGAGATTGATAAAGTGATTTGAAAGGGTTTTCATCATTAGATATGATAATTGATAATCAGTTTGTATGTACTAAAATGGTAATGTGTAATTTTCTCATTTTCAATTGATAATCATAACATAGAGAGACCAGAATAAGGGGAAATGTATGAAAGAAGATGAAATATGGAAGTGGTAAAGTGGAGGATGGGAGTACTTTTCTTTCAAAAAACCATAAAATAAATACTTTTTCAAATGTCTAAACCCCAAGATTTTTCCTAAAACTTCTTTTCGTTAATTTTGTAGAAAAGTACTTAATTTTGAATAACTATTTATTCAAAATGTACTCAAATTTGAACCATCAGAAGAAAAGTGCTCACATCCTAAAGACAGTTGAAAGGTTAAAAGTAAATTCTACAGGAATTCGAATCAGTTTGGGAATTTTGAAATGTAGCTGCATGATAAATAGAATAGGGTTTTGTAAAGTTAAGGTTTTTCAAGATTTTAATACTGTTTCATGGGCAACGATGTAACCACTTCGACCACTTTTCTAGGTTGCCATCAGATTTTCAGGTTCTCTTGAAGAGCTTGGCCAAAATGCCTCCCTCACTGGCGGTGACTTGCCTCTCCAACTGGGTGATTGGGTCATCGATTGCAGCGGAAATGGCGGACGAAGAAGATGGAGGAGAGCATTGTGGGAATCTCTCCTTGTAAATGTGCGGGTAAAGGCGTTTGAACTGAAAATCATTTTTTTCTTCATTTTTATTGAATTTCGTTTGAAGAATTTGTTAAGTTTGAGAGATTGAACTGAAAACTCAATGTATTTTGAAAAAAAAACTATTATTTTCTTCAGAAATATCTAGAAAAAGATCTATGAGCTATAAATTAAGGATATTGATGAAATTATTGGAATTCTCATTTTTTCTACAAAATATGATCTGAGAAGAGGCCTCACAGAGAAAGTTATGAATGCAATAAAATTTTAGCAATTATTGATTTTCCCGACCTCCTTGAGTTTCTCCAACTTGGCAGCCGGTTTCATTTTCTGATCGTTCAGGAAGAAGTCAAGCAACTCGTACAGCGGCTTGTCATCGCTCTTCTGCGCCTCGTAGGTGCTCGGCTGAAAATGATCGATAATTTTTACAAAAATCACTATATTTTCTCACCGAAACAGTCTTGCAGAAGGGCTGAGTGATTTGTGCGATTCCCTCTCTTTCGGCCTCCGTCTTCTTCAGAATGAAATCGTCCATCTGAAATAAATTTGTTGCAATGTTCCAATCTCCGAAAATGTGAGGTCTGAACTTGGAAATTTAAAAATTAGTTTTGACATGTCTAAAATTGTTCGAAAAAGGGAAAAAGATAAATGTTCTTGAAGGCCCGATATTTCTCCTTGAAATGTCATTTTCTTTTTTAAAAAAAAAAAAAAGCGCTAAATTAGATGCGATCTTAGCCTTAACGAAATGTGTTAGTTTCGAGCTATAATTTTCAAATTCGATGTTCGACCTTAGCCTTAGCGAAGTTCTGAATGGTGATGCAGATGGTCTTGTCGAGCAGCAACGGTTTGAGGTTGTCGATGAGCAGACCGGCTAGTCGAACAGAATCGGAAAACGAGAGGTGCGATTCCGAGGCAGAGGATGGAGAAGCCAGGTCGGATGGACCGGAAGAGGGCACAACGACACGGGACAGGTTGTAGAGCACCTAAAGAGTCGATTTTTATCTCTAAAATCATAAATTTCGAAGTTTTTTATTTGATGATGTCAGATTTTCATCATGCGTTTGAAAATTTGTACGTACGAGATATTATATCTAAATTTTTCTTATCAAATCGCGTAAAAAGAGGAAAGTCTTTTTTTAGAAAAAAAAATCAAGTTGAGAGTAAGAAACCGAAAATCCCCCTACCATATATCGATTCTCCTCGCTAACTCCTTGTGCTTTGGCCTCCCCATTTGGGTCCAATTTCAGGCAGTAATTCGTGGTGATCATCGACAGGTTCTTGATGCCGAATTGCAATCTCAAATCGAACTTATTCTTTAGTTCAGATTTAACTTTAATATTGAATTCAGAATTTGAATGATGCTCAAATTTTAATTCATGGTTAGAATGGTGAATTTGATACCTGCGCCTACGAGTGTGGTCTATCGATAGAAGCAACAGAGCCGCTGCAGACAAAGAGGCACACCCGACTGGCAAAGTGGAGTTTTTGAAGAGATCTGAAAGAAATTTTATAGGAAGTTTTCCTTCCAAATCCTAATTTTATTAATTTTTATTTTTTAGTTTATACAGCTCATGCGCAATTTTCTCTTTGAAAATTTCATAGTTTATAGGAAAAGATGATAAGCCTTTGAAGGAGACAGACACTATTTTCACTGTAATTATGATTACCCGAAAATTCAGTAATTGGAATTCGAATTTCCTTCGGAGACGAGGTCTGCAACGATGATCTAGCACTGGGGTGATGATTGTCCTGGACGGACAGAGGAGAGGCGAAGGAGCGGGGAGTGTTCCTGGTCGAGGGACAAGTCTGGTACGAGGACGAAAAGGGGGACACTGACGAGGGCAGGTTGGCTGAAAGCCAACGGTAAAGATAAAGTTTTAAAAATTAAGATTTTCTTTTCCATTTTTCTCAATTTTCTAAACAAATAGAAGCAAAGAAAAAGATTACTTGAGCTTGACAGGACATTTCATCATAGATGTGTTTTTTACTACGAAATGTACTCTTCCCAAATTGAAAACACCTTCATCAGCTTGCTGCCTTACCCATCATCACACGTTTTTCTCTAACCCCTTGGAAAAGACACATCCTCTGCGTCCCTTCTTATCCTTAACCAATGGGAGAGTGATATCGCGACGCGGGTGGCGATAGAAAGGAGTTATAGGCAGAACGAGTTGATGTATAAAGGTTTTTTTTCGATTTGGGAAGAGAGTAAATTTGTAAATGAAAAGTGAAGATAACTGAGAAATTTGATTGAACTCACGAGAAATATTCAAGTCCTTCAACTTTCTGTCCAATTCGGCCGTCTGCCGCACGCCAGGAAGACGCACCACATCTTCGTAACGAGGCGGGGAGTCTGGAATTTTAATTTGTCAAATAGCATTTTTTCATCTTTGTAAATAAATAAATCTGAAAACCTACAGAGCTTCCTAATAGGAATCTTCGGATTGTTGATGCTAACTCGGTTAGAGCCAGAATGCATTGCGTTAGAACTGAAAAAGATAAATATTCAAAAATAAATTCAATAAATTATTTTTTTTTTAATTCAATTTGAACACAAATCTCGCCTAGCGGAAAACGCAGTCCTGTTCTTGTCCTCGTCCGAAGCGTTTTCATCCATTCGGAACGCGATCTGCACTCCATCCAGTCTGTTGACGCGAACCAGAGAGGAGTCATTATGTCTGGGGGTGCGGCCGAAGCCGAATGTACTCGCTGGGGAAATGCTCAAGAGTCCTTTCTGAAAATTAATTATACGTATTCTTCAAATTCTAATACACAGAACATTTATTGAAAGTACTCACTATACCTTTTTCTAAACCTAAAAAATCTGCTCTACTGAAAATTATTATTGCAAGAAAACGGTATTTTTAAAAATAGATGATGATAATTTTGAAAAAATGCACCTCCTTTTCAGGTTCATTCCCAAAATCAGGAGGCGAGAAGTTGAGATCAGTCGCGTCGTTGGACAGAGAGGATTCGTCGTCGAACGAATTCCTGCTGATGGAAGTTGACGAATTCGGTCTGAGGATGGACAGCAGGAATCGGCCTTCTGCAGTCAAACTCATAAAAGCATTTCAAGTTAAACTCTTTTCTAATTCTGCTTTTCTAAATTTCAATAACTCTACAATTGATACTCTAGCTTGTCAGGAGGTAAGTTATTCATGAATGCGGTACCTGCAGCAGTAAGAAGCGGCTCTTCCAATTCCATCTGCTTACACATCGTCTTGAACATGTCCAACTGCTGATTCTCCCCGTAATAGAGCATTTTCTCTTTGTTGATTCGGGGGTAGTGGGTCAGGAAGTTCATCGCGCTGATCACAGACGAGGAGAAGAGGGCTGAAAATGATAATTATCTTATTTTTAGCACTTTTTTTTTTTCTTTGGAAATGCCAAATTTTTCGAATCTAGTGGTAAAATTTCGAAATTCTTCCATCTTTCATGGAATAACGTTGTTTTTAGATTTTTGCGAAGACTTGTATAAAAATCCGAAATTCTCCATTTTTCATAGAAACTTTCCGATTTTTTTTAGAATTTTATTTTTAGAAAATAAAAAAAAAATCACCCTGATCCTTGCCCTGCTCGGTCCACTGTGCCCTCGTCATGCCACTCGACTCGTACTGCTCTGCGTTCCATTTCAGATTCTTCTCGTTCAGAGGCCAGCCACCGTTCCTGATCGAATTCACTTCCGATTCGGAGAGGTATTTTGACAAACTGAAAAAAAACGAAATAATGACCCATTTTAACTTCTTGTTAGAACTATGTCTTCAAAATTCTATATGAACTCTAAAAATTCGGAAAGATCTATTGACAAACTAGAAAGTAGAAAAATGGCCCTACGTAAGGTTTTTTTTAGAGTTATTTCTCTAAAAATTGCATGAACTTTAATAAAATAAATTAAAAAAAAAAAAATAGTAAATCACACCATTCAATCCAAGCACTTTTCCACATTCTCATCTCGTCCAGATCAGTCAGTTTGATGCAAGGTGTAGGGCGGAGCTAAAAAGAATTTAGAGAAAATCGTTTTTAAATCATAAAAAAAGTTTAAAAAAAACTCACATTAACAGACCCAACCGAATCAGTGGGGGTTGCATGGAAGGAGTTGAGCAGACGAGGTCTGGGAGGGGGGTTTGTCGTTGGCAGAAGGCCTGAGAAGGGAGAGACGTCATTGCCACAACGACTGGCAGGGCGGGACGGTTCCATTATGGGCTGCAAATTTTAATATATTCTTTATCAAGTTCCTATTTATTCGTAACAAAACCGAGTACAGAAAAGTATTCATTTTCATTTACCATACATTTTTTTTTTGCAAAATTCTGCATTTTTAAAACATTCGAATAAAGCAGACTTAAAAATGGAAGGATATGATTTTTTTAATTTAAAGAAAAAAACACATACCGTTCCAACCGATTTATCCTGAATGCTGCTATTTCTCTTCAGGGAAGGTTTTCTGAACAAAATCGGAAAGCGGCTGTCGGATTTGTTCGAGGTTTTAGGCACAAGTTCGGGAGTCTGGAAATTTTAAATAATAAATTCTAAAACTACCATATCTTCTAAAGTTGAAGAATTGGAGCTTCTATTTTTAATTTTCTTTTAAAGGAGATCGTCAATTGAAGAAAATAAAGCATTTCTGATTGAAAAGAGTTATATTTTTAATTTCCTTCTTAAAAGTTTTTTATTTAGAAGATCAGACTTGCAAAATAAATAACCGCAACCGCGGTTGCGGCTGACAATTTTCGAAAAAGTTGCAATCTGTGGAAGATACTGCACTTCTAACCTTAGGTCTGGCACGATCCTTAGACTTCCTTCTGCCGAACAAATTGAGTGCCGAGTAGAAATTCTCCTTGTTGTCCTCCTTTTCTCTTTCCCCATTATTTCCATCAGTACTTTTATCGTCCACCGACCAATTCTCGTATGTCTGACTGCTCACCAGAGGAGGCTGATTGGGACGACGGGAACTTTCGGCGCAACTGAATTTACCTCTTAATTTAAAATTTAATTTTTAAAAATATAAAATCTCACGTGAACGGTACGCTGATCCCATTCCCGTCCACATGACTGCCAATTTCGGCCGAATTTTTCTGCTGCAGAAGTGCTTGCCTGCGAGTTTGCATCGACCTTCGTGAAGCGGCAGTGTTTGCTCCACTGGAAATAAACTCATTTTTAAGAGTGGATGTCAGGAAAAATCAAAGTCATAAGGAAGGGGTGCGGAACAGGGGTTCGTCAATTTGGTTGATTTTCACATGTATTGTTCAGTTTTTCACGCTGATCATCATGATGTGGTTTGTTTTTCATGAAAATGATCGTATGCAGGATTACGGTAGCTTGAAATTTTGACTGACCCGACCTCAGGAAAAAATTCATAACTTTCTTATATCTGAGCCGAATCGAACGGGGTTTTCAGCATTGGATAGCCCATGAAAAACTCTACAAATAATGTAATCATGACGAGTCACAATAACCACTTGTTTTGGCGGGAAAATTGAAAACTCAAAATTTTGACTTTAACTCACCTCAGTTTTCGATTTTTTTCGACCAAAAAGAAGTTCGAACGAAAGCAAAATATTAGCTCAAGAGAAAGAGGATTCAATTCTGCACAAGATATGACAATTTTGATCAAAATCGCCATGGCCGAAACCACGAAAAATGCGTCCGAACGTGTAAAACCAGGGTGATTATGTCATAGTGTTAACTTTAACCCTTTATAGCTTTCTTATTTCTGAACCAAATTGAATAATTATTTTTTTATTTTGTAGATCTTGAGTAGAAGAACAATCTAAAAATAAAAAGAAAATTTTTAGAAATTCATTTTAGTGGGAAAAAATTACCCTATATACCCGTACTATGTTTACGGGTAAATGACGTTGGAAAAATTTGTGCTTCCAGTATGTCGCGTAGATTGACATGGTGAACAACTTTCATTCCAGGATCAACCTCGGATTCACATTCGTTTGAGCTACAGAATTTTTTGAAGTTCAATGACTAATTATTGCAAAGTGCCTTTAGGGCAGTAAATTTCAAAAATTCATATCTCCCTGTGTGTGCACATCTTAGAATAAGTTCTGGAACAAAAGTTGTTCAACTTGAGGAGTTCTACAAGATTTCATGGGAAACTCCGATATTAACTCATATTACCCTTGTAAACCCAGTACGGGTATATAGGGTAACTTAGGGTATTTTTTTCCCGCCAAAATTAATTTCTAAAAATTTTCTTTATATTTTTACATTATTCTTCTCGACAAGATCTACAAAATAAAAAAAGAATCATTCAATTTGGCTGGAAAATAAGAAAGTTATGAGGGGTCAAAGTTG
>LIAE01006443.1:33072-77084 GCA_002287525.1 Diploscapter pachys | reverse complement strand
CTATTTTCCAGGTGTTTAGTTCGAAATGTCGAAAATTATTTTTCCGAGTTACCGCGGTTTAGTTAGTCTTCATTTCTGTTTATTACTGCCATGCCTTGCATCTCTTAGTAATTAATTACTTGTATCGGTTAGAATTATCAGGTTGATTTCCATCATGTTCGTCTAATATTTCGTCGTTTAATGGCAATTCTAGTAATTTCAGTTTTTGATTTCAAAAAAATTGTTGTCAGAGAGGTGGAGGCATCTTAGAGAAAAACAAATGAAGCCGTTTCGTTCAAGCATCTATTGACTAGTTGTTAACATTTGAATTGCTTTAGAGTATCCGTGTACCTCATTTATTGATACAATTTATTGTTTTATTTAAATTTGGACACACTAGATCGTCATATTTTTTTCTTTTGAAACCTAAATCGAAAAGTTTTTACATCATTTTCGGAGAGTGATAGTTAAGACACATCATTTAGTTCTAGATTGCCAACATTTAAAGGAAAACCTAAAAGTTTTCTTCCTGACATGCACTAAAGTGTATCTAGCATCATTAGAAACATTTTAGAAATGTATCGTTTCAGTGCATCTGAAATGAGATGATTTCACACATACCATATTTGTTGTCATATTTCAGAATTTTTTTTTGTAGAGTATAGACTAGAGTTAGATTCTTAAAATAATACGGAGCGATCCCTTGTTTTACGACTTCCTTTCATGTTCTCTCAGGCACTTGCTCTATCTTTCATTTAGTACTATCAATTGAGAGTTTGTGCGATGGATACTTGACCAATATGCTTTTATATATGAATTATATCTCAAACTGTTTAGTTTCCTATATCCTTCAATATAGGAAGAATTTTTATGAAGTGCAGTCACCAATAGTAATATTTTTACGACGTTTCAAGTATGAAATGAGTATTCTTGTCTGGAGGTTAGAAAGACGAAGAGCGAAAAGAAGGTGTCAAGGATTAACTTATAGTGAAACTAGGTGTGACGAAACTCGTCTCAATGTGTATTACTAATTCTATAGTACATATCTTATTCGTTTCTTTCGACCTTCAAAAGTTTAAATAACCTGACCATTTCGTATCTTTTTTAATTACGACGTAAAATATTATATAAACTATTGAAAACAGACACAATTAGATTTTTAGATCGTCATATATTTTAATATGGAACTATTCGTTCTATTTATCAGTATATTTTCTATGGTGCAACTTGTATCGACTGGGGCTGTTGGAAGTAAGACCCAAAAAAATTAAGAGAAATTGGGAAAATGATAATCGGTTGTAGAATGTTCAACTGCGTGCGCTGAGCGAAACCAGGGAAAAATCGTTCGAGTCTTCTTAAAGGTAAATTACATTCTCTGAAACGATAAAGACCAAAGAATGTTCACGAAGTCACGTAAAAATTGATGAAATGAAAGATAATTAGCCGAGTTCAAGAACTAGAGAAAATAAGCTATGTTAAAATGTCTTTTATGTTCTTCTGAAGGCAAACTTTACTTGAAAAATTATGATTTTTTGAATACGAATCTACTTTTCAGGAAAATCGAAATTTAATTTTACAACATTTAAATTGATCATTTGAATAAAAATAAGCAATCCAGTTTTCGTTAGCCGAAATTTCGCGAGATATATGACTATGTCACTTTCGGAACCATGATTAAAGTTCCATAATTTTTCTAATTACTAATTTTAGGGCGAAAAAGTCATGGTAGGAGTCTGCAAGAATAACACAGTCGATCCCCGACCTGGTCATCGCTCTTTGGTGTTTCCCCTGACTTGCAACAGATTTGTGGGCGTTTGGTCGCTCGATTTTGAAGTTAGAAAATTTTTCCTGAAATGAAAAGAATAGTTAATCGCTATATGCAAAAAAAACCATTAGGCTTTGACAAGTTAAAACATTTTATTTCGTATATAGCAACATAACAATTTTTCAAGTTGTTAAATAAAATTTCATTCTTTTTCAGGAGGAAGAAGGTATCCGACCGTTCAGCGTGAATTGTCCCCCGAATAAGGGCGTACCACAGTCTATGCTCGACGAATGTCCTACATTAAATCAACCAACTGTCGCAGATGCTAATGAGCATCTTAATAAATTGTAAGTGTTTTTTTCTAATTGTGAAATTCGAACATTAATTCCGAATTCGAAATTATGAGTCATAAAATATGCTAAGGGTCAGAATATTAGACATAGCCTTTCGTTATTTTACAGCTAACCTATACGTCTACCCCTCTAAAATATCATCTTAATGTCAAAATTAAGTAATTTTGGGAATCTCAGCTTCAAAAGTATTAGGATTGGCAGATTTGATTAGTCTGAATATAATAGTATCAAAAGAAGGTCAAAATATGATCAACAATTCAAATTTCAGAAACACTAATAAAATCGAGGAATAGATATGAATTCAAACGATGAAACGAAAACAATGCGATTCTATTTAAAATTTCTTTACGTCGACTGGTCGATTTTATAGTAAATTTATGAAGATTTGTACAAAAATTCTCTAGATAAAATTCTGTTATTGATTGTTTCATGTTTATATTCTAATGAAAATGAAAGAAATAATAAAATTTACGATGGTCGACTTTTTCATTTTTCCCCGAGCTATATGAACGTTCAATCTGGCAAATCTCTTTTCTCTACCTCTTTTCCACTCTTCATTTCTCCCTCCCTCTCTCTCTCTCTTTCTCATAAAGTCGATTTGGCCTGTTTATTTATGCTTTGCTCGGCTTTCTTCTCATTTTGTTTTCAAATTCACGTGCTCTGCAAATTTTTTAAGTTCCAAATATAAAATAGGGTTATTTCGATTTCTTCTTCTTAAATTTTTATGATATTGGGTGAAATCTAAAAATTTACCTAAAAATCCTTCGGCTGTTGCACACAACGATGTTTTTTTTCTATAAAGCGGATCACATGTCCTTTATTTGTAAAATTTTCAAAATGGACATAAAGTTCACCATTAACTAGAGTGCTAACCCACTTATATTTGAATAGGACGAGGTTTTTTGTTATTTTTTCTCCGATTCAACTTCATCACTTCCTTTTCCCATCGATTGTTTTTCATAGCCAACCCAATTGCTCTTTTCATCAATTTTCTATCCGATTTT
Organism: Diploscapter pachys; assembly: GCA_002287525.1. NCBI lineage: Eukaryota > Metazoa > Nematoda > Chromadorea > Rhabditida > Rhabditidae > Diploscapter > Diploscapter pachys. Next base: position 73,983 of record LIAE01006443.1, on the reverse strand, counting down.
TCCATTTCTAGTTTTGACATCATGAAATTTTCCCTTTACATTCGATTTTTTTCGTTCAAATGATTGAAGTAAATTGATTAGCCGAGAATCATCTTTCGATGTTTCGGAAACAAAAAGTTGAAGGTGACAAACCGCCGCTGAAAAATGAAATGAACTTTGTCCCGAAGAAAGGACGAGAATTACGGGGACGAGCGTATTTGTGTTGCAACAATTGGATGGGTATTTATTGCTCAACCTTGCTTAACTCATCAATTTTTAGTCATCCTGTCTTTTTACCATAAATAATCGGATGATATATCCATTAAGTTTTGAAGGATTAAGGATATAACATTCCCTAACTTCGCCATCTCTGATAAAAAAAACATTTCATAGAAAGCATGTATTCTATATTTTTATTTTAAAAGTTATTGTTGGATGATCTAATGTTATCCATTTTCTTGAAAAAATGAGTGATTTCTACAAAGGAAAATTATTTGAAGGTGGATTTTATAGCCTTCAAACTCCCTATTGCTCCTAGCTCAACCCAGCACTTCCTTGCTTTTCCCCTTCTCTTCTTCTTTATTCTTTACACCTCCACATGATCATTATCCCCTAATCCATATCACCCTCATGTACTTTGTCCTCTCATCACCAACATTCCATTATTTTTATCGGAAAAAACTGATCTTCTTATCTTTCAGTTCCATTTGTTACTAGAGAAGCTCCCACCGCTATAAGTTAAGCTAAATATTTTAGGGAAAAACCTTCCACCATTATCTCAACTCTGTTGAAGGGTTGATGGGAAACATTTAGAAATTCTCAAATATCGCGGAACATTTCAGAATTCTATTTTCCCTATGACTAAGCAAGCGGATATATTTTCGCAGACAAAACATGAATGAATAATTTCAATGCACGCGAAAGAATATTCGCAATTTCATTTCTAGTTCGAAAATATGTAAAAAAAATTGAGTTTATAATATTTTCGAAGGAATTCATGAAGTAAAAATTTTAATTCTCTCAAAAATCAGCTCATTTCATTTATTTACTCCATATCGTCTGCGCCACTATCATGCCATTTTTATCTCGCTACATTTTTTCTCCGTTCACCTGATTTTCACATCGATTCAATTCACAATCACTTTATTTGTTCTTCTGGTTTACTCGTTTTGCGCAATCTTATCATCACTATCTGGGCCTTCAATTTCTTTGCTGAGCGTTCATATTTATTTTTATTGTTGTCGGTTCAGGTCAGAAACTAACAGTCTGCGAATCTGAGAATATTTGGAATTAATTTTTGATTTTCGCGGAAAGATTATATGAAGTTCATGGGGTTTTCATCCTTTCTACAGCTTCAGCCTACATAAATTTTCTGCTAAATGCATGATAAACGAATCTATAGATCTTCCAAGGTTCAGTAATGGGAACTTAAGACTTTTTTTAAGTTCATTCAGTTTTAATCGACATTATTTCGTTACTTTAGTCTGCTGTTCGTTTTTTTAATGATAAGAATTAAGTGCCTTGTCACACCAGCTGCGTGAGCTGTATGACGTCCGGCACGATGCTGGTGCCGTCGTCAGCAATCGACGCGGAGGGCGCCGGCTTGAGCGGATCGATTCCTCAACTCACACTGCCACAGGAACCCGATGTCTCTTCTCTGCTGGCCAGGTCGAAACACCCCGATCAATTGCTCACTCAGATAGGTAGGGTTATCAATTGTTCAGTCCATTATCAGATTAACAATCAATAAGAAGTTCATGGTTCATTTTTTCCTAAATAAACAATTCCTTTGCATTTAAACTAATGCAAGTTAGGGAATAATTAACTGAAGATCTAAGTATTTTTATGGTCAAATTTCAGGACGTTCAAATGTCCACCTCCTCGCAGCAGTCATTCTATGCTCATTGTCTTGGACGATAGGCGCGCTGGTCATCATGACGAGCGCGTTCACATCGGTGGATTGTGGTGATTGTAATGGGACGATGATAACTCTTGTTCAGGAGGTATATTTTCGAAACGATTATTGGAACTAGGTTTATAACCAAAATTTGAGTTCAAGTGACTTTTTCCTTAAAATGTTTTGGCTTCAACTCTAACCCTAGTTTGACCTGAAAGATGACCGAGCCTACCTCATGGAACTCTCAACTTCATTCTTCATGGTCGGTAACATGATCGGTGGAGCGTCTTTCACTCATATTGGCGACAAGTAAGCTTTCCCTTCAAGCTTAAAGGAATTATTGGAATTTTAGATTCGGACGCCGTCCCGTCTTCTTAATCTGCAGTTTATTTCTGTCCCTATCATCCTGTATCTCGGCTCTTTCAACATCGATTTACACATTCGCTTTCTGTAGACTGATTCAGGGAGCTTGCTATACAGTAATTAAAGTAGAAAAGGATATAGACTAATTTAGCTTTCTTTAGGGAGCAAATCTCGTCGCATGGGTAGCAGCATATGAGTAAAATATTTCGATTAGTCTAAATAGCACAAGTGCATCAACTCATTTAGGCTATCACCTCCATCTCTCCGCTCCTTCACCACCTTCTTATTCGGCATTACCTGGGTGGTTGGATACTGTCTGGTAGCTCCGCTAGCCTATTTCAGTCCGACTTGGAGGTTCATGACCGGATCAATAACCGTGCCACTACTTATATTTGCGTTAATCTGTTACCTGTAGGTGAAAAAGCATTGAAATCTAAATGTGCTAATTTTAGACTCGTTCCTGAAACATTACATTTCCTAGTGTCTAAGAAGAAAGCAGAGAAAGCCCACAAATGGCTTGAGAAAATCGACAGCACCCTGATGGAGAAGGCGGATTTCTTCACTTATCTATCGTCGAGAGATGACATTGCGGATAAAGAGATTGAGTCTAGGTTCTCTTCTAGTTTACTTAAATTTTAAATTAGTTTTCAGTAAATCGTCATTCCTATCTGTCCTGATTCAGAACAAGTTATTCATCCTTTATAGTACCGTTCTGGTTTATCTATGGTAAAATTCCTATTTTTCCTTAACAATGTCATCATTGGATTTTAGGACATGCGACAATTTCATCTATTTCGGATTATCATTGTATTCGACGCAATTAGCTGGCAATATGTATGTAAATTACATTCTGATCGGTTTAGTGGAACTTCCTGCCTACATTTTCATGCCTATTCTCATTAGCAGGTAATTTAAGCCTACAAAAATAGTTTCCGAATAATATTTCTAGATTCGGCCGCAAATTCATCGTGTCTGGCAGTCATTTTCTTGCCGGCGCGTGTTTCTTTATTCCAATTTTCCTATCGAATCACGAATGGATTTCTCTGATTTGCTGGTTGATTGGGAAATTCGCCATCAGTTGCTCGTTCATGGCTTTATACGTGTATTCTGGAGAGGCAATTTTGTTTAAATTATCTTCTTTTTTATAGATACCTCTTTAGATCTTCCCCACTAATATTCGAGCGATTTTAATGGGAATGTGTTCTGTATTATCCAGAATCGGAAGTATTTTGGCTCCGTACATCAGACTACTGGTTAGTTTCTTCTTGCATATCATAAAGTCGATAAAATGCCTATTTTAATTTTACATTCCAGGGAAGCGTCTCCCCGAATCTGCCCTTTTTCGTTTTATCAGCACTATCAGCGACAGCTGGACTTCTCACTTTGCTTCTGCCTGAAACCAAGACTCGTCCACTACCTTCGAATTTGTCACAAGCCCAACAACAAAATAACGATCTCACTGGTGACGAGTAAATTCACTTACTTATGACATCTTTAAGCCCTAATAATCTTCCTCTGCGCATTTTTAGTTCCACTTAATATTTATGAGATTGAATTCATTGCTTATGTCCATCATTACGTGTATCAGTGTTTCTGTAAATTACGGTTTTTATTTAGCAAAAATAAGTTTAAGCATAATTCTGCCTTAGATCACTTAGTTGAATTTTTTTCATCAAATTAGATTTACTATGAGCCATAATTGTAATTTAAATGTATTTTAACTTGAATGACAAGTTCCGAAATGAATTGAATTTTAACGACGTGCAATTTTATGAGGTAAAATTGAGCATGTGACGAGAAAAATTATGTGGAATGATGCGTACGAAAACAAAATATAATGTCGATACCAGAAAAATAATGAATTCAAAGGAGGCTCGAAAACCGAAATTGTTACAATGAAGAAAAATGTAGATGAGTGGTAAATTTCAATAAAATGAATGGGTTTGTACTTTGAATGATTAAGCTATGAAATAAGTGAGCAATGATGAAATCCGTGAGGAAAATGCAATACGCAGAAAGATTTAGCATATTTTGAACCGATTGTATCTCAAATTATTATTTATTCTGACAAGGGAGGACTTCAGAAGTTTCCCTCTCGGATTTGGCTGATTTTCATCAGGGGGATAATTCGTGACGCTGATCACAATTCTGAAGTCAAAAAGTGCAATGACGATCGTCCTGGCCTTGGAAACTCCAAAGGCATTTATAGCGGAGAAACGCTTTATTTTGTAGAGAAATAATGTATGCAAGTTTGTAATTTTATCTTCGCTGCATAGAAGCGGTTTTCAGGATTTCCAAGGCCAGGGCGGTCGCCATTGAGAGCACTAACTTTATTATTTTTATCGTGTTCTATTGCCTAAAGGTACATTTTTATTTATATAAAAAATGCTCGGACACAATTTTTAATATTTATTTTGAAAAAAAAATCGGAGAAATCATTTGAATTCACCCATCCTATCTTTAACTGCGCACCTTTGCACGTTTCAAATCAAAGCCCCGCCCACCTCAGTCCTTTATTTTTCATCAGACTGTTCGAAATATTTCCATTTTTCATGGATTTATTCTTGAAATTCTATAATTTTTTTTACATTTTCATAAAGCCTAAAATATCTATAACGACCTTCAAGTTATTTCACAGGGAGAATATTCTATCGTTCATACCTTTGGCATCACTTTTCACTCGTAGTTTCCTCTTGCATCATTATTCGTTTTTCTCGATTTTTCTATTATTTTTCGTGAAATTATTATTTTTAGAGCTGAAAATGGATAAAAAGGGCCAGGAGGCGATGAAAAACGCGATGAAGAACGCGAAAGGTGCCGGACTCGGCGTGGGCCTCGTCGCCACAGCCGGTGCCATCGCCTATGGGGTCGCGCAAGCTATGTTCACAGGTATGTTTTAAAAATATTTTATTTAAAAGCAACTTATTCGAAATCTGGTTTTCTGTTAATTAAATGAATTTATCACATTCTAGGAATTTTTGTAAAAATGCATGAAAAAAAAAGATCTTTATAAAGTAAAAATTAATTCACCGTGTTCTTGAAATTGTCGAAAAAACTAATTAGAAGAAAGTTGTTTAATCAACATATTTGAGTGGAAGCGGGTCACCGCGCGGTGATGTTCAACCGCATTGGCGGTCTGTCGGACGAGGTCTACAAGGAGGGTCTCCACTTCAGGATCCCCTGGTTCCAATACCCCGTCGTCTACGACATTCGCGCCAGGCCCAATCAGGTTTTTTTTTTTTTAAATTTATTTTCTATTCAACTTTTTTTTAAAAAATATTTTATTTGGAAAAGAAAGAATTATTATCTTCCTTATAAAATTCTTAAAAAGCAGGAAAAATAGAATAGGGGAATTTCATTTTCCTTTTTTATTTTTAAAAATCTTCCAGATTCGCTCACCCACCGGCAGCAAAGACCTGCAGATCGTGAACATCGGTCTGCGTGTGCTGTCGCGCCCCAACCCAGAACAGCTCGTCAAGATCTACAGGACGCTCGGACAGAACTGGGAGGAGAGGGTCCTGCCTTCGATCTGCAATGATGTGAGGCTTTTCAAGCTTATTTAGAAATTCTCAAATGTGTAAACATTGGAAAAATACAAAGGCAAGACTCATTATTTGACTTTTTTCAAAGAGAAGATAGTAGATCAAAGTTTGTTGATTCCTGATTTCCTATATTTTATGGATTCTTTTCAGGTCCTGAAAGGCGTGGTCGCCAAATTCAACGCTTCCCAGCTCATCACTCAGCGCCAACAGGTACGATTATTATTTAATTTCATTTTCAAAAAATAAAAGGATGATTCTGATTTTCTAGGTCTCCCACATGGTGCGAAAAGCGTTGATGGAGCGCGCACTCGACTTCAACATCATTTTGGACGACGTCTCCATCACCGAATTGGCTTTCTCCGCACAGTACTCGGCTGCGGTCGAATCTAAGCAAGTCGCTGCTCAGGTATGGCATTTTAGAATGATACCTGGAACCCATAATAGGAGTCCGATTTTAAAAACTATAAATTTCCATTTAATACAAGTCGAAGGGTCTTCTATTTTAAAATGCGATATTTTGATTCAAATTAAAAAATTCCAGGAGGCCCAACGCGCCTCGTTCTTCGTGGAGCGGGCCAAACAGCAGAAGCAGGAAAAGATCGTGCAGGCGGAGGGAGAAGCCGAGTCGGCTAAATTGGCTAGTTTTACAATTTCTTATTACAAAATAAAGAAGTTAGAAAACGCACTGCTAAATTCTTGATTTGTGACTAAATCACAAGTGGAAGAATAGTCGAGTGGTAGAATCCTTGATTTTTCAAAAACTCCATTGTCGTAATCTTAGCTGATTCTCCAAACGTTCGAGAATCAGTCGTAAAGGGCGACATAAATCAAACTATTCATAATGAGGAACGATAGATTGATTTCTGGAAATGTTTAGGAAATATTAATTTCACTTCTCATACAATTTTAGCATTATCCAAAAATATTCTAATTTCTGAAATTAGCATCATTTTTCATTTTTAGCTCGGTGAAGCGATGCGTTCCGATCCTGGATTCTTGAAGTTGAGAAAGATTCGAGCTGCCCAGAAAATCTCTCAGAACATTGCGCAGTCCAACAACAAGGTACGAGATCTTAATTTTTAGCATGCCAAACGTCAAAGTGTCCATTTTAAACTTTTTTTGTTGTTGTTTTAATTATGCTAATTTCAGATCTACCTGCCAGCGGGCGGTCTGATGCTGAACATCGCGGACAGCGACTATCTCGACTTCAACAAAGAAAAAAGTGGCTATTGAATTAGCAAGTAGTTAATCGATAGACGCTCAATTTTAGATAAAGACTAGTAAATAACATGGTCATGGAAAATGCGCTCCATTGATAAATTTAGAGAATTGCTTCATTAATATTTAGCATTGGAGCAGGTTTTACGTAAGCGGTGTATTTGCTAGTTTTCATCGAGTCTATTCATTAGAAAGTAGGTATTCGTTCATTAATGTTGATTTTCAAGAGTTAGTTTGTTCTGTTAGGTCTTCATTTCTCTCATTATTTCTTAGTTCTCCATTCTTCTTTGAAAATTTTATCAATTCCCCTTCGAATCATCCATCATTTCTTCGTTGTTATTCTTATTTGTTAAACACTTCATCACTGATTTTATTGTCAATTTTCTCGAGTTTTAAATAAATTCTCCCCAAATTTTGCCTATTATTTATTTCGACACTAGTTATCACCAACACTTTTTACAATGAATAGGCTAGTTTTATGATCAAACGAGATAGGACTCTTGAAAGTTAGTTAACAAGAATACCTAGAATTAGAAATGATAAAGATAACTCGAATTTCAAAGGGGTGATAAAATACACTAGATAAATGTTGAAAATAGAGACCATTAGGGAAATTCCGATATAAAATGAGTAGATTAGAACAATTTTGCTTAAACCAAAAATAAAATAAGATACTAAATGTAAATCGCCAAAAACCAATTAAAAGCCCGAGGAAAATGAAATACTAAATGAGTAAAATGGCATTAAAGTCTAAAAATTTTGGACTTTGGAAATCCATCAAACCAGCAAATTTTCAAACCCGCGGGTGCTCGCATGAACGAAATAGTATTTCTTTTTCGAGAGACGGAAAGAAGACGTGCTCTTTTTTATTTCAATAATATGTTCTTTCATGCGGGCGCTCGCGGGTTTGAAAACTTGCAAGTCTGAAATCCGGTGAATTAGAATAGAGCAACACATTTTGTACAGAGCCCGCTCCGAAATTTGGCATCACAACTAAAAATTGAGAAACAGTGGACAGAGATACTGGCACATCAATGGTAATGATTATTATGTTAATAAGCCATACAAAATATTTGAGTGATTGTGAAAGTCACCTTTCTTTTAGACAAGTAGATGAATTTTACAAAAATGAGCCAAATTGTATAGCAGAGATTAACAAAACAAATGCAAGTAAATCTCTGTAATTAAAGTTTTCAGACAAATTTCACGAGTTGTATCATTGACAAGCGTCATTACTAGTCTAGAAAATGACTTCTACCTGTTTATTCTGCACTTTTCTCCACTTTTCCGGTAAAATTGGCGACGACTCTGCTTTTCCTGGCCGTTTTCTTCTTCCCAATTCCACTCCCAGTCGACTCGTCGCCCGTCTCGTTGTTGGATAACGGAACGGGGGAGTTCTCAGGCAAACTGCTGCTTTCCGAGGTCATCACGAGGCCTGGAATATGGGGATATTCGAAAATTCATCAATCAAAAATGTCAGAATCTTGAAGTAAGTGATATAATTAGAAAAGGGAACAATAAAAGTAAACTGGCAATTTTTGATTCTTTTTGCATTGCATTTTGTAATATATTTGTTGAAGTATCGAAGATTTTGCAAAAATGACTTTCATTTACTAGGCAACGCTGCAAATATGCATAAATTCCACCTGTTCTAACATGAATCGGCAGGGATTCATTCATGATTGGCGATTCTCTGAGAGGCTGCGTCTTCTTTTCCTTGTTGCCTGGCTCCTCATCGGTGGATTTGGACTTCAGCTCGAGAACGATCTTCTCGCCGTTCAGCGTCGCTGGTTTCGATCGACTAGAAGCAGAAGCCTTGTTCGACTCGTATCGATTCCGGTTCGGGATCGAGACCTGAAATCTTTATAATTGTTTTAATGTTTTTTTTGCAAATTAACACATTTTATACTTTTGATACAATCTTTCAAAAGAGTTTCCGAATTTACCGAAAAATGACTCTTCCGAAGAAAATCTCTGAAAAATAAAATATAAAAGACAAACTCGACTTTTCTAGCAAAAATCTTCCGAATAATTTTAGAGTCTATCCAAAAATGAGACCTTCAGGAGTAAAAGCCTTGACAGATAAAAGTCAACACATACCGTAGAAGGTTTCAAATCGGTCAATTTGGTCTGTTTCGGGTGGATTTGTTGTGTTTGTTGTGGAGTGGAAATCGATCTTTGCAGCTGGTGTTGATTGTGAGGGTGAGGCTGAGGACGAATGCGACTGTTCCCGAAGAAGTAGCCGGACTGCTGAGGAGGCGGCACGGGGATGGGCGGGCCCTGAAAATGTCTTTTTAATTTTTAGCTCGAACTTGATTCAAAACTCATCCTAAAATTTTAAATATTTCATTGCTGGCTCAAATTAGTTCTAGTCATCGGTACAAATCACTTATGAAATTAAAATAGTAAATCTTTGCCTTTCTCAACTTTCATTTCGCCCTTTGAGGATTTTTTATCCATTAATTAGAATATTGAAAAGTTGAATTTCGATTTCGGAATTTAACAAATTCTAGTCTTTGCTCAAATGCTACGACTTTTTCACCTGCAAACTATTCACGAGCTGATTTGGGTGGGGAAGGATGAAGGAGTGGTGTGGGACGGGATGATGCATGCCTAGCACTGCCGGGACGGGCATCGAGTTGAATGGGTTCGGCACGGGGGGTTGCACTGCCAAGACCGACATGACAGAGGGCGGAACTGCCGTCTGAGAGGACGAGGCTGAGGGGTAGTTCGGTGGGGGACGGGTCGAGTCGAACGACGGACGGAAGTCGGGGTACTGAAATTAAACATTTTTAGGTTTAAAAAAAACTTTTTCTCGAGAATGTTTAGAAAGAAGTCAAGTGTAAAAATAAAATACACAATTATAAGGATAAAGAAACTCGAAAGAAAAACCGACCATGAGTATTTTGTCAAATTTTTTTAGGAAATGAAAAATCTTGAAGGAAAAATTACTAATTAAAAGTCAAAATATGAAATTAAAAAAAAATTGCACCTTCTGCATGTTTTTCATTGATGGGTTGAGACTCATCTGCTTCATCAATTCGATGGTTTCCTTTTCCTGAAAAATTTGCATAAAATAAAGTTCCGAAATGTTCCCACATCACTCACAGCCTTGGCATTCTGCTCTTGTTCGGGGTCGGGGTTCGTGTATCGGCTCGGTCTGAAGACTCTTTGTCTCGATTTTTGTGTTGAAGAAGAGGCAGGATTTGGCTCCATGGAAGTCTGAAAAATTATAAAATTTGAAAAAAATGTCTATAAGAAATATTTTCAAATCAAAATCAATCAATAACTTCAAAAAAAAGGTTCGCATCGTTCACCAAACAGAAAGAACGATGTTTTTTCTCAAAATATAACCATTACGCCAAAAACTTGCATTTTCCTCAGGCATTTTCACCGCAGGCCCTCTTTTGTCTGGTTTGCTTTCTGCCGGTTTCTGCGCCTCTTTATTGGCAGGAGTTAGTTCTCCAGGCTAAAAATAAAAATATAAAATTTAAAATAAATGAAAAAAATCGTACCGCTTTGATAGCATTGGCGAACAGCTTTTCGAGGTTGCTCTGAGTGACCAGATCTTCGGCTTTCACTCCCTGCACAGTTTTGCTTCCCGGATTTCGAGAGAGAATTTTTACTGACGAGTTTTGCGCAGCGTTCGAAGACTCGGGCTCGTCTTTCTGAAATTAAAAAATAAGAAAAAAGACAACTTTTCATAGTCAATTTTGACTTATGTTTGGGTCATAAAATGAAATTTTCCATTTTTTCAATTACCTACCCTCTCATGCTTCTTCTTATTGCTCTTCGAATTAATTCCCAAAATCGAGACCAGATTTTCCTGCAGTTCAGCCTTCTGAAATTGCATTTTTTCAAAAGTGCTCATTTCCAATTTTCCCACCTTGGCCTCCTCGTTCTGCTTCTTTTCGTCTCTCCTCTTCTTGTGCTGCTGCTCTTTGATCTCTTCTCTGCGAGTCATCCTGTCCTGGGCGTCTGTGAGTCTTTCCTTGTGATCTAAAAATACAATTCTAAAAATATTGATTTTCTCCAAAATCTCTTCTTAATAAGTTAATCTGAATTTTCTCAGTAATACAAATTCGAACTGTCTAAAAACGAAAGAAAAAAACAAATAATTTTCGGATATTTTTTCCAATTTAAAAGTTCAGAAGAAAAATCTCACAATTGATGGAATTATTGAATTTACAATTTTTTCAAAATAGAAAAAAAAAAACCCCCACCATTCACAGGATTTGTCGCTTTGCTGGTGCCCTGTTCGCTGGCCTGTGCCTGGGGTTGGGGTTGGGGTTTCTTCTTGGGCGCCCAGACCACGAACGGTCCATCGGCTGACTCAACCACTTTGTTGTTCTTCCTCTGAGACGACTTCTGGGGAGAAATGGGAAATCGAGGCTCTTTCTTGTGGGTCTGAGAGGACAATTTTAAATTCTTTCAAAATAGATTTTGTTAAAGATTCGACCTCGTTTTTAAAAATGTTGTCTTTAAATTTTTGTATGCAGAGTTTGAAAAATTGGCTCTCTGTTATTGTTTTTCAAAACATTATCTTCGATTTTAAAAATTTCGAAGCTTTGTTTATTGTGAAATTTGTTAAAGTTTATACCCACCTTCTTCTCAACACCGTCCGCCTTTCTCTCCCTGGTGAAAGTGATGTTGATGACGGCACTTTTCTTCAGACGGTAGCCATTTGGCAATTTTCCTCTGAAATTAGCTCTCATAAAAGTAGTATAAAATACAATTAATTTACCGAATCGGGTATCCTCCAGAAATGGGCTCATCGAACAGCACATCGACGTACTCGTTCGCAACTGCAACCACAGTTCCCTGATTTCCGATTCCGAACTGAAACGTTTCAAATAAAACAAAGCTAAATGTTTCATTAACAATGAAACTAACCGGCTGTGGACGACACACGACGATGCGATCCAGAATCAAGAAATCCGCAGACGGATCCGGCATCGTAGAACCGTCGTAGAGATCGGCCTAAAATTAATTATTGAAAAATAGATCGATCATTTTAATGAAAACTAATATAAAAAGATTTTTTATCTTAATAAATACATTACCTTGAAAACTCTGGCAGCCTCGCTACAAGAACCGATAGACTGAATGCGGCCCTTCTTCTTGAGCTTGATGAATCGCTCCAACTCGCCTCAAAAAGTAGTAATTCGCAAAAATGTTCAATTTTTAAGTTTTAATAAAAATTAGATTTTTTAAATTCGTGATTTTCCCTTACCAACGACATTGCTATCGCAATATTCGATGCCACACTCCTGCTTTTCTAGCGTCTTGCAGTGAAGATCTTCCAGGAATTCCCTAAAATATTTAAATAAGTTATTTGTTAACTTGGCAAATAAATTTTTTTTTAAAATCTTTTTTTAAACTTACCTCAATTCGCTCATTCTCCTTGTTCTCAACGCTTCGTTTGACCAGACGTCTTCAGCATAATAATTGTCATAGACGTCGTCGTTCTTGCTCAGGAATTCGAACAGGTCTTTAAACCTAAAAAATTTGAAATAAAAAAATAGAAGGAGCATTTTTTTAAGTGAAATATTACTTGTTCTTGTACTCCAGAATTGCCTTTGCACACAAAGTCGAATAGACCCAGAAACCGTTTTCAGTACGATAGGTGTAGTCAGGCACCTAAAATTAGAACATTTTCATTTTAAATCTTAAGAAATTTAAAATCCGAAAAAATGATAATAAATGAAAAAATAACTATTTTTCTCTTACATATTATTTTTAACTATAAACTATGTAAAAATTAAACAAAAAAAACCCACCTCCTGCTGTTTCTTGGTCGCTTTCAACGCCAATCCGATGTTCAGTTTATCCCCACTGCCCTTGTTGGTTCCCGCTTCGACGTCCTCCTTCTTCGCATTCCACAGGAACACTGTGCCCGTGATACGGGAGAAGATCTTGTAGTTGACTGCAAATTTCACTTCTTATAAAATCAAAGTTTATCTTCTTGCACATAGAATCTATTTCTAATTCATAAATTCGTGATTTTTTTTATTTTCGAAAATTTATTTTTTTAAATTGTTTACTTTGAGCCATTTTTGCCGCCTCGTAGGAGTCCATCCACTGGAGGCAAATTGCGTCGTACATGTCGACGATGGGACGGACGTCCAGTTCTATACCAACACTCGAGCGGACCTCGATTTGCCCTGAAAATACGAATTTCATTTTTCAGTGTTTTCTTTCATTATATATTAAATTTTAGTTTTTTTTTTTTTTAAATTTTCATATTCTTCGATTTTTAAACAGACTTGTAAGTTTTCGAACCGCGGTTAAGCACATAAAAAGTAATAGTACATACTAGTGTATACATATTTTCGAGAGACGAAAAGAAGATATGTTCTTTCTCTTTTGAAAAAGCACAGTCTCGTTTCATTCAGTTAATAACGGTTCGAAAACTTACAAATCTGATTTTGAGGAAAGTGAATTTACACATTTGAATTTGAAGTCATTTTTGAATCTTACATTTCCCAGTGATTTCATTCTTAAAGACTTTCTCGACTTTGCCCGGCCATCCGAATGCTTTGGTCTTGATGCTAAGCGGGAACACGATGCTGCCTGCAATCAAAAGCATTATTTTTAAAGCAAAGTAAGTTATTTTAACACAGCGTTAAAAATGTTGGTGTATCGTGATTATAGAGCTAAGTTATGCAAAATGTCGATTATTTAAATTTGGTACCCGGCTGATAGGCCTGCTCGATCGAGATCTGCTTCAGGCGCTTGCCCTCCTCGACTTGGGCGTGCTGGAAAAAAAAGCCCGATATTTTGAATTATTCTAATTTTCTCGCTCCCCACCGTAACGACAGTGTTGTCGAGCATAGGCCGTATGCTCTCGATTGGAGCCCACTGTTTGACGACATCGAGCAAGTCTCCATTCGGCGTGTACGACAGGCCGATGAAGTGACGGATCCAAACCAGACGGTCGCCCGCTTGGGCATCGATCGCGTAGCGGTCGTACATTCTGAAATTTCCAGCCAAATTCATTTTTTCCAGGAATTTTTGAAAAAAAAAATAATATTTTTGTAAAACTTGTAGAAAACTTCGTAAGTATTTTCTTTGTGATTTTCCGTCTCAAAAACTCATGAATCTCACAAGAAGTTTCCATCATCATGAATTATATCTATTTTTTGAAAGTTTACGAGTTGCCTAAACTTTCAAAATTGGAAAAAAAATATTACCTTTCTTTCTGGGAGACCACCAATTTATCGAATTCCGACTTCTCTTCAGGCTTCAATGATTTCACAGCGACAACTCCATGCTTGGCCATTTCGTACTTGTTGCCATCGGCCCAGATCTCGTGCACCAGAGCCATTTTAAGGATAGGCCAGTTGATGAGGATCTCCTTGCCTATCAAATCGCGCGCCATTTCGAGGGGTTCCTGCATTTTAAAAATTAATTTGAAAGAATATTATTACCTTTTTATTATGTTCTTAGGCATTTTTATTTATATTTTGGGTTTCTTTTTCAAAATAAACAAAAATATTTTAAATCCCAACCTTCTTTTCCTGTTCCTCCAATTTCAGCATGATCGACGGCTTTTTCGAGGCGAATTGGAAGACTTTCACGTTAACCTGAAAAATCAAACTTGAGCAAATAGAAGAATATAGAAAATGCCTAAAAATAAAATTCCTCCTCGATCTTGGAAAGAAAAAAATGGAATTAGAAAATACTTAACATTTCTCTCTTCGATTCTTAAAAAAGTTTCTCACCCTTTGCAGCGATGCAGTGTGTTTGAGATGTTTCATGGTGGGGAAGCCAGGGAAATAAATGTCGAGTTTGACATTTGAAAGCAGACCCCACACGACTTGCTCTTGCGGAATGCGGAACGCATCTTTGTCGATCTCTTCTCGGCTGGAATATTTTAAAGATATGTTTTATTTCGTTTTTAGTTTTTTTTAACTCACGTCGCCTTCTCTGTCTTCTCATTCCAAGTGAAGAGAATGTGTGGTCCATGGGTGTTTCGAGACTTTTCTTCAGCGGATAGTTGGTTTTCCTGAAAGTTAGAATTTGAATAAAATGTTTAAAAAATTAAAAATAAAATAGAAAAAAAACCTTGGAATGGATAGCATCCAACAGTCTTTGGCAGTTGATGAAAGGAATGAGCACTACGGCCTCCCAGTCGTTCTTCTTCCCATTCAAATCAGTCGAGAAGTCCGTTGGGTAGAAATCCGCTATAGGGGATTCAGCGTCGCACATCAGCTCCTGAAAAATCGCGAATTTTTAAAATTATATTTCTTTCGCTATACTTAAAAAAAACCAATTCAAATTCAAAAATTGAATATATTCTCCTGAAAGCTTTCTAAAGAAGACAAAAATTTCAAAGTAAAGTCAAGCCATCTTAGAAAAGATGGAGAAAAATTACAAGATTATTTTTAAAAAATTAAATTTTAAAAAACCTGAAGCGGCTTGGGAAGACAGTCAGCGCTAGCAGCTGGGAGGACGGCCAACAATTGCTCGAAAGGCCTCAAAGGGGAGGACAAGTCGAAGCTCATCTCCATGCTCGTGAAGTCCACCACATCAGATATATAGGGCGCGTAATGGTGCTTGTAGAACCTGGAAATCAGGAAAAAATTATAGCCCACTGTAAAATTTCGCAGTTTTCATTTTTCTATAAAATCACTAATTTTCTTTTCCATTTTTTATATTGGTGATTCTATAACAATAGTCATTTTTGCAATAAAAAGTAGTATATTTTAGAACTGGTCAAGGAATAAATCAAAAGTCCTACCAGCTCCAAGACACGCATCCGTGATAGTAATAATGGAGATTCCACTGAATGGCACGGACGTAGGACTCGGCCTGATCGCGCAGCTCCTCTCTCGTGATGTTCGCGTAGCTCATCTTCTCCGAGTAGTAGTTCTTCTTGAAGCGCTTGAACGAATTGTTGATCACTTTGGTCCAGCAGTTGGCAGCGTCGTTCCCGAAGTCCTTGACGTCCATCTGCTGGAAATCAGCAATCGCCAACGCTTCAGAGAAATCGTCGCCAACCGGGTCGAAAACTGCAACAAGCTCAAAAATAATCAACGTATCTTTTTTTTACTACCTGCATCTTTGAGCGCTTCGGAAGCAGATTGCACGCCCCCAGTTGGCAGCTTTTCGCCGCTCGAAGTCTGAAATTGGTCCTTAGCTTTTAAGAAAATTTCAAAATGATAAAAAAAAAATGAAAAGTTATAATATTATAGGTAGCGATGGAAAAATTTACATCAAAGTTAGATGATAATTTTGAAAAGCTCCAAGTTATTTTACCGGTGAATCATCCTCATCCTCGGAACTGCTGATGAACGCGGCATTTGCCTCTCTGAAATTAGAATTATAGCCTTTTTAAATTTAAAAAAAAAATGAAAGAGGTAAATTATAAATATTATCGCACTTAGCCTCCCGTCTTTTCCTGTTTCTCTTCTCCTCAAATGTCTCATTGACTTCATTTTTCGAGGAAGAGGAATCCGATTCAGTCGCAGACGACATATCGGGGTCCGCGAATTCGACAAGATCGTCCTGAAAAGATATCTTTCAAAAAATTCATCCTCTATAGTAAAAATAGGTGATATTTAAAAAATTATCAATTTTCTTCATTTATTTTTTTTCGAAATTTCACCAATCTCCTAAAGTGAGTGACATTTACAAGGATGATACCTTTAAACATAGAAAAATCTAACCTCTTCAGGAGCATTGTCGTATCTGGTCTTCTTGCTCTGCATGTAATCTTCATCTTCCATGGTCTGCAGGAAGCAGTTCCTGTCATTCTCGGCGAAAGCCTTCAAGAACTCCTGGAATCGCTTCAGATTCAACAAGCCGGACTCGTTAATGTAGCCTAAAATCATAGCTTTCAGAAATGTATAAAAGAGGAAAAAGTTTTTCTATATAGTTTTCCTCGGAAATGCTGAATTTGTAAAACTTTTCAACAAGACTTAAAAAAATATCGAAAACTTATCATTTTTACAAAATTTAATCATTTCTTATAAAATTTGTTTTTTTTTTTAAATATATATATATATATATATATATAAGGAAAACGATCTTACCATCCAACTTGGGCAGGACTTTGATGTAGGTCTTGTAGAGCAGTGGCAGAGCGTCGTCGTGAATGTGGACGTGAGGCAGATGGGGAAGGAAGTCGTTGCCCACAAGAAAGCCCATCAGCACCCAGTCGTCGATGATGCGCTCCATGTCGTAGGCGAAGGGCAGGGTCGACTGCAAACCGACAAATATAGGAATAAGGCTAGAGAAATTCGAAAAAAAAAAAAAACAACGAATTTTTCCCAATGTATTATGGGGGAACAGACTAAATGAAATTTAGACAACAACAAAAAACATGATAATTTTTACAAGATTATAAATCTCCTATCCTTTTTGTGACTAAATTTGTTGTTGTCTAATGAGAAAATGCTCTAACCTCGACTTCCTTGAACTCCCATGCCAAATACTCGCGAAGCAGGGACAAGTGAAGGAGATGGAAAGTGGTCCCGTCTGGATCGGCTCTGAAACGTTTCATTTTGGACAATTTGGGGGAAAACGAAACAAAGATTCTTTTAAAAATAACCAAAATCGGGCAATTTCGGAGAATGATTAAAAAAAAACCATATGAAAGAAACCTTTTAGGAGCGGCAGGAGCTTTCTTTTTCTTTTTGGCGGAATCGTCCTTCTTAGGCTTTGGCCGATTAAAGACCACTTCCTCTCGGAGCAGCGAGAAATGCGGCTCGTGGGAGCACATTCCAAGCATGATCTGGAAAACCAATCAATGCACATTTCAAAAATAATCGCAAGTTTTACCAAATCCGCGTCGAGCCCGTACATGCAGTGCCGCGTGTTGGGGTCGTACCCCTCCTGTTTCTTCTCCGCCCGAATGAAGTCCATGATCTTGTGCTCGCCTTCTCCAGGGCACTCAAAATCAATAAATAACCAAAATAATCACTTAAATCATTACATTATGTCCGGACAAGTAGATTCGGCGTCCTTGCCAATTAGGATCGTTGTCGACTTTGCTCTGCACCCAATTGCCCAATGCCGCGTGGAGACGAGCCATAAACGGGGTTCCTGGAAATTCAAGATTTTTAAAGTCACAGAAAATAACTTTTTTTCCGAAAATTCTTTTCTCGTCAATAGATAAAAAAGAAACTATATGGTGGTTATTTAGTAAGTTTCGAAAATGTTCAAAATTATCCATCAGTTTTGCTTGTCATGTTCATTATCTCTCGTAGGTGAAGAGTAGTTGAAAAATAGATATGCTAATTTTTAATATCTAAAATTATAAAAATTTACCCGGAGTAATGCAATTGGAGTCGAATCTCTTCTCGTCGGGCAGCTCGACGCCCTTCTTTTGCGCTGCTTCCATCTGTTCTTGCGCATTGCGAGCGGACATGAAACGGCGAGCTCTCTGAAAATAACGTATGTTTATTTTAAATTATTGTTTGAACTTTCTACCTGCTGATTCATCTTGGCTCTCGGAGCGACGCCGTCAATCGCCATGAAGAAGACCTTCTGCGGGTGGATCAGACTGTAGAGCTTCTGAAAAAGAACCAGTTTACTACATTTCATCAACTTATTCTGCATTTAGGAAACAAGAACTAAATCTTTTTAGTTAATTATTGCTGCTTTAAAATGCAATGTTTTTTTGTGAGAAAGAGTATAAAAGATATAAAATGTAAGAATTAAGAATATTAAAATACCTCGATGTAAGCAAAGATGTCCTGCATAATCTGCTCCTCGGATATGCGAAAGGATACGTCATCGGCGTTCGGATGCGAGCAGTTGTGGATGATTCCGTTCATGTCCAGGTACAGGTTGTCGAATTCCGGGATCTGGAAGAATTTTATTTTTATTCGGAAAATTAAAAATGGCATAAATTTTTATTTATTGTCTGTGTTCTAGATGATGTAATTTTTAAGTCAAATTGTTCTAGAACGAATACTCTAGACATGTTGTTTCCCTTCAAGTTATACAACCATGACAAACCTAGAAAATTTAAACTTCTTGAATGCTAAACTGTTCTAGAACACAGATATTGAGGGAGAATATGTTTTCCTAGCATGAAATGATAATAAGAGTAAAAATGAGATTGTTAAATTTAAAAATAAAAAATTACCTGACTATCAGTGATAACCTCGCTGAGGCAGGGATACCTTTCCGATATCCATCGATAGAACTTCGGCACACCCATTGTTGAGTTTGCTGATTTTATCGGTGTCCGATTAAATTCGTTCTTGAACGAGTTGTTGAAATCTTTAAGGCCCTAGGGCCGAGCTTGAGTTTCTGAAATTTTCCTTTGAAAACAGGGACCATCAGCCAACTTTGCCTATTCATCGAAATTCGATGTACGACCCATGGCTGAGTGTGAAATTGGGTCTTACATCGATCTCCGATGAAAAAAGCTAGA
The DNA here is from genome assembly GCA_002287525.1 of Diploscapter pachys. NCBI lineage: Eukaryota > Metazoa > Nematoda > Chromadorea > Rhabditida > Rhabditidae > Diploscapter > Diploscapter pachys. The sequence goes on along the minus strand of LIAE01006443.1, from coordinate 54,596 downwards.
AAAGAATTAGCATAAAAATACTTTTAAAAATAAAAATTCAAAGGTGTTTGCGTCTTATAAAAGGAGCGTGACTTGATGGGCCCCACTTTGAAAATGAAAATTTGAAAAATTATTTATGAAAACGGTAAATCAGAAAAAAACGTATTTAAAAGAAAGGACAAATAAAACTTAAATTAAAATTGAAAAATGACATGATGAGAGTAATCTTAGAGAAAAGCGAAATTTGAAAATTACTAAGGAAGTTTCAAATTTGATAATAATAAATAATGGCATGAGCTGACAGTTTGAAAATTGAAAGAAAGAAAAACGAGGAAATATCGATTTTTCTGCATATAATATGATCGCTTCTGATAAGAAAACAGTTAATCACAAAAAACGCATTTAATATGTCAACAAGAGTTTATAGGAAATCACGTTCAAAATTGAAAATGGTCATTTTTAATTTTTTAAAAAACTTGATAGACCTGAACATGTGAGCAACTAATTGATTTTTCTAAAAAAAAACTAGCAGAAATTTCAAATTATTCTGAAACATAAGTTAACTAATGGTCAAAAGTCGAATAAAATTGTTTCTCATTCACGAGATTTGCAGTGTAGCGCAAAGAGAGAGGGAGTGAGAAAAGAGGTTTGGGGAGGGGAGAATGGATTATCGACCGATGACTCGGATGCGAAAGGGGAGGAATAAGGAAGAATCGCGTCAATAATGCACTCTTTTCCCCCCCAAATATAGCGCAATTTTATGCAAGTTGTCGAAATTTTCAGTCATTTTTGACAGACACTTGCAAAAATGCATTATTTTTCGATTTTTGTGGCGCTAACACCGGTCAAATTTCGAAATTTCGACACCGATATTCAAAACCGTGTCAGTGTTATCAAATTGAGCCCCTAAACTAGGATCCCCAAATGGATATGCCAAATCCCACTTTTGGATAAATTTTTGCACATAAAAGGTGATCTGGGTTGTAAATAAAATTTATGTGAAGAAAAATAAAAGAAAATTTCCTTAATGAAAAAATCTTTCACCCAAAATGAACATATTTTCGCAAACGGAATACTGCTTATGCAGTTGCGTGCAGCTATTTTGTCTTGATCTTTGGCATAGAACCATTTTATCAGGTCTATCGTCGATCAAGATAGGGTTTTTCGAGACATTCGGAGTCTGAAGGGTACTTATTTCTCAAATTCTTGGTTTCAAACTACCACAAACGCATTTTTGCAAAAGGACGGAACTTGAGGACTCTACCCTAAACATTTGCTCAATTTTCAATTTGCATTTATTTCTACTCGCCGTTTAATCGATTGATCGTTTTTTCAGGGATTGCTAGGAATGGTCTTTTTCAAGGGAGAATAGAGCTGACGAAATATTGCTTCTTCGAAAAATTTCGACATATTTCCTGTTCTGATTTTTATCGACCTGACGTCATTTTGAAATCGACATGAACACGGGGCCCACACCTGGAAATCAGCAATTTGCGGTAGGGAAATTTGAAGAAAAATGAACGTCCTTGAAGATTAGCCCGTTTCGAGAAAAAAACTACCTAAAAGTTTTCAGGCCCCATCCTCCAGACCTGTTGTACCTCAAGGAGTCTCCCCTGCTGGGCGACCTCCCCAATTACAGGCGCAAAATCAGCAGATCAATTTGCAACAGCAACTGAATGCTCAAAATGCTGCTAATCAACTCCAGCAAAACCGACAAAGACAAGCAATAAGTGAGTTTTTGTTCGAATAGTTTTTTTTCTAACTTAACGATCACTAGTTTCACAGACTGATCTGAACTTTGATCATATCCTAATCGTGATTTCTTGCAGATCAAGCCAGAATACCCCCGAACTCTGTAGCACAAGGCCAAACGATTGTTCAACAGGGGGGACTCTACATGAGACCTCCGCAGCTTGTCGCTAGCAGTCAAGGAATCAGAGATCTTCAACCAGTGGGAACTGTACAGTTCGGTGGGAATGTCATCAACCCACAGCTGGTCGGACCAATGTTCGTAACGCCGAACGGCCAACCAGTCCGTCAAATCGTCACTTCCAATCAGAACATCGTTCGACTTCCGAATGGAACTGCTGTTTTGGCTGGACCTCAGCAATTCATCGGACCAGCCAACGGAAGTGGTCCTCCACAGGTATTCATATATTCAAACAATCGAATAGCATAGTAGACCTAGCATTATGAGAAGCGAAAACTCATACCTTTTAATTAATGATTTCAGTAACGCCTTTTTCGGAGTGTGAAATAATAAAAATGAGTATTCAGGCTTACGCAGCCACCCTTCAAGCTGGACCCAATCAGCAGCATCAAATAGTTCTCTACAACCCACAAATGTGCGTGCCCACTTCTATGATGTACGTGCCTCAACAGGGTGCAGGTACTCAACAGGCTACTATTCAGGTAAAGTCGAACACAAATGTTTAATTCCATTCCAACTTGAAAGAGGTGATTTAGCAAATCAGCACGATCTCTCCCAATATGCATCCCATTCTCACTCAGCAGCTTGCACAGCAGACACAATCGAACCAAAACCCTGTCAATCAAGCACAACAACCACCTGCTCTGCAAATAGCTTTGACTCCATCTCAACAACAACAGAAAGCTCCTGAAGTGGCGAAAGTGGAGGTATTTATTACTTTCTTGCTGAAAACCTAAGTAGTCGTTTTCTGATCAAGGAATATTTGAAAATTTCTATTTGAATTGGAAATTTTGGTTATTTTTCAGCCTTTCCCCCATATTTCGAAAGAGACCGCCTCATCGAAGGAATCGCCATTCAGCGATTGTCCAACTTTAAAACCTGCAAATGCTGAGGATGCAGAGGAAATCGATGAGCCTCCACCGCTTCTTGATAGAGGTATTTTATTTTTAATAGATTTTATTATTGCTGTTGAATGAACACTTTTAAACCGCATAACATTATGATCTAAACATGAGAAAAATAGGGTAGGATATATCTTTTCTCATAACATTTTCTATATATTTTGCATTTAAAAGGTCTTTTAAAGTATGTGCTGTTTCAGTTTCAGGAGACGACGTCGTCAAATCATCCGAATCCAAAGAGTCCTACAAAGAAATGCCGACGATCGACGCTATCGAGGAGAAATTCATCATGGAAGCTATGGAATTCAAAAACCGAAACGTCGTCCCGAAAAGATCACTCGTTCATGAAATTGATGGAATGGTTTTTGAGGTGATTTTTTTTTATCTTTTAGAGATATTTTTGAGAAAGTAATTTTCAGGAATCAAGCACCCCGTTCCCTGTAACCCAACTGAAGCAGAAATTGAAACTTGGAAAGGGCAGATTCATCAAAGAACCATTGGAATTCAAACCGACCAGAAAGGAAAGACATCATGTAGACAAGGATGAAGATGAAGAGATGCGTCAAGAGCAAGGTATGAAAAACCTACTTTATAATTGAAAATCAGGTCTTATATATTTGAAATATTGCTGCAAGAATATTTTCAATTAGATATTTTAGAACAGAAGTCTCTGGTCTTATTTTAAAAATATTTTTAGACGAGTTTTGTATTTTAGAAAGAAAGAATTGTTTAGATGGCAGAAGGAGAAGACAAAGGAGAATGTTCGGAAAAGGAGACGACAGTTCTCAGAAGCGAATAATGACCAGGGCAAGAAGGTCTGATGGAAAGGAAAAGGATGAGCCAACGACTAGTAGAGAATACAGGAATGACAGGGATGGGAAGGAGGAGGTTAGATTTTAAAAATATTGTAAAATTGGCAGTTTATATTTTTCAGAGAGACGACAGAAAGGGCGATAAACCGAAGAAAAGGAGAACGAACGAATTGGAAAAACTGCTCCACATGGACTTTGGCCCGAAGGAAGGCGGAAAGAGATTGCTCGCTGAAATGGAGAATAAGAAGAGGTAAAATAAAGGATGCTTAAAAATAATAGAAGTTCAGGGTTTTATATTTCGAGATTAAATAGAGAAGGTGACTTGTAGAAATGAGAATATTTCAGATCTTCTGGCGGTGAAAAGGAAGATGAAGATCAGAAAAAGAAAAGCTCACCTGGAGACGAGGAGAAGAAGAGAGGCAAGAGGAGCAGGGATATGGAAGAAGATAACTCGAACGACGGAATTAAACGAGAGGAAGACAGCGAAGAAGCTGACAGTAGCTACTGTCTGTGGTGCAAGAAGCTCATCAACAATTCGAACAATCAAAGCTCGGTGCAATTCTGCTCGAACGAATGCAGGAAGAGGAAAATTGCGAGCAAGAGAGGTATGAGAAGATCTCATGAATCATTTCGAGAAAGCGTGACTTACACTCTTGCGAAATAAACTTTAAATCTGAAAAAGACGTCATTTTTTCTCGGGCTATTTTATATGACAATATGCCTGAATGACACTATTTTACACATGTCATTGTGATGATAAAATTTGCCAACAGTCTTCTTCCAGATCGCCCAGACACAGCTCAATCGTATAGTCGAGAAATACGGCAGCAACAATCGACCCCTCCAATTTCTTCGTTATCCCGACCCTATCCCCTTACTTCTCCAAATGCAGCTCATTTGGAGAGGTCATCGAGTGCAGCAAGTTCGGATAGATCACCAAATGATCCACCCCATTCTGCCGCTTCCATCAGCGATTCGACTCCTCGGGAAACGTTCGAGATTGATCGACCTTGGAGGGAGTGGAATGCGAGTTTTCTTTTATTTATTTTTAAAATTTTCATCAAGTTGAATTAATCAGTATTTTTAAATTAACCTTTTAGATTGACGAAGTAGCGCAATGGGTGCTATTCATTACTTCCTCTGAGGCTGCAAGTGAAGCCTTCAGAAGTCAGGAAATCGACGGATCGGTTCTAGCCATGATCAAAGTCGAAGAACTAAAAGAGGTATTTTTAATGTTGTTCTAATCAAATTAAAACTATTTAGAATTTCCAACTGAAATTTGGACCTTACAAGAAGTTGGAGTCCGCACTATTAAATCTGAGATCACAAAGCTAAAATTCGACTATTCCTAAGAAAACGCTTATTTATAGGTGCTAAGGGAATGTAAACAAAATTAGGCCTTGGCCTAAAATATACAAAGCTAATTCATTTATTTATTATTTATTAGTGTTGTCTTATCGGAAATATCATCGATTTTATATTTCTGTAAGTGCATTTAACTTTTCGAATTCTCGTATTTTGAACTGAGAATTGTTTTCAATTTCAACTGCGATTTCTTTTTCTGAGTTAATTTCCTGTTCCATCTAAATTTTTAAAATGTTTTGAGACAGTTTTTTCCATTTTTCGCAACTAAAAACTTATTTTATTTTCCGACTACTAACCCAAAATATCATGATCAAGTGCAGTATACTGTAGCAAGTATCAACTTATTTATTGCCAAATTTGATATCTCTTTACGCATATTCATTCTTGATGAGGTTATATCACATGTTACTTATTTAATCATCGATTTTTAGCGTTAATATTTTGAATAAATGGGTCCATAAGAATATAATTTTCGTAAAAATGAACTAAAAACCAATTCGGTTCCGGTATTTTTATATAATTTCAATTAAAAATTCAAACGAAATCCCATAATCCCAATTCCAAACAATTTTTCAAATTTAATGAAGTGTAAAACGCGATCGGATAATTAGATAAGTCGGATCGCAGGATCGTTGACAGATTGCCTGCATACCAACCAGCATCTGTCTTTCTCTCCCATTAGAGGTCAGAACCGCGTCGCATGCCATAGACGCGTTGCGGTCGTCGCATTCGCGTCGGTCTAGTGGCTGCTGTTGTATGTCTGTGCCTCTAGCCTTTTTCCTTCCTCTTCCTCTTTTCTTCCCCTTTCCAATCGATGCCTATGTATCTTTCACTCCCTTTTGCTCGTCTATTATCACCCCCGGTTTGTCAAACAATTCCAGCCAGTTTCAGGGCCGATATTTTAATGCCTCAGTATTTTATTAATTTTTATCCAAAATATCATTGAAATACTCTCACGATTTATTCTATTTGCTATTTTCTTGATATTTTCTTGGAAGGTGTACTTCATGAAGAGTGAATTTTTCAAGCTAAAACTTACCCTGAAATTTGTTTAAGAATCGATTTTCTACTCCGCAACCTTTGCCTGTCTCTGTCTCCCACTTATGATGACTTTTCATCTCGCATTCCCAACCAACCCCCACCGCACTTCAGTTCAGTTTGCTTTGCTTATTGCAAGTTTCGAAGCAAACCTTTAGCATTTCTTGCTTTTGCCGTTTTTTCCAACCTAATTCATTTTAATATTCCCTAAAAGTGTAATTGAAATTACGCAAGATTTACAAGGAATATCTTATTGACAGTTCTGTGTCCTCGTTTGTATAATAATTACCAGCCGCGTCTGTTTTGGCATATTTGTATATTTGACGGGTCAAATGCCTTGTGTTTCTTTTCAAGATCCACTCGCATTTGTCCCCCGACCCTAGGTGACCTTTCCAATTGAGAGGGGGCCGCTTAGCATCCTTCCTTCTATTTCTCCTCCTTCTTCCCCCTCCATATCTCTAAATTGCATCTCACCTGCCCTACTCCCCACATATAATTTACGTTCTCAACTATTTGTCCCATAAATGCTGCTTTAGGGTGGAGATTTTAGCTATTTGATACTTATCTGAAAGAAACCGTAAATATCGTAATATCTGATTATACAGCTTAAGAATACTTTAGCTGGGAAAGCATTAAATTTTGGATTATATTAAAATTCCACTTCAGACTTCAAAATAATGCTCACCTAAAGCTGGACTTCATTTTTCGAAATTAACAAAATGAAGTTTGACGTTTCGGCATTGAGCTTTACTTTTTGCTATGAAGTACTGGTTACATTTCAATAAAGATCAGCTTTTATTTTTCGATTTAATATTTTCTGCTAAATGCTGCCACCGAGTTTGTCATCATAAGTATCGATTAGTTCTTCTTTTTTTGTTACTGCGTTCTCACGGGCTGCATCTATCTGACCCTGTCTACTTCTTCGAATGCTATTTTGCCCCTGCACGTGAGCGTCTCCCCCTTCCCACTTTCCTAATCGACTCCCTCTTTCTTCTCTTCGAGGGGAAGAAAAACTTCAGTTCCGTTCTTTTAAGATTCCTGGAAAATTCATCATCCTATAGACTAAAATTGTTTTGATATGGGAAAGGATGGGTGAACTTTTCTATAAGTGTTCCCTTCATTTTTCTTTTAAAAAAAAAAGCTTCAGCTCCATTTTCACTGAATCTTGGAAAGTTAATCCATTGTTTGATAATAAATAGTTCTGATGAGGAAAAAGTAATGAACTTCTTAATAAGCCTTTATTTACTTTCTTCCTTTTTTTATTCGAAAATGCTTCACAGTTCTAAATTCCGTTCTTTCTCTTATCGCCTTTGTCCCAGTTCCATTTCAAATTTATTATCTCTGTTCCATGTCTTTTTCTTTCCAATTTCAAATTTGGCGTGTCTGCATGTGGTAGAGAAAATAATCTCCCAAAATGGCGTATTTTCGAAAGTTCGTATTTTTACTTATCAGTTCGTTTGACCTTTAGAAAATACCCATAGTTTCTGATACACGCAACTTTACGAGCTCGGATACACGCTATTACTCATTGCGCAATCTTTACTGGTATACTGTCATTGATCGATTATTTTCTCCTCCATATTGTCATTATCGAAAATATTCCCAAATCATGCTTTCTGAAAATTTATCTCAGTTTTTTAGCGATTGAATCATTTTTCGAAGCGATTGATTTATGGTTAGCAATTGTTATCGATTATTTTCTCCGTCTTTTCCTTGCATTTATCATCCTCTCTTTCTTACTTGCTTGATGTTCCTCGTTCATCATATGAAATTTCATATGGTTTTCGCTGTTCGATTTTCGAAACTCTCAAATTTCAATCGTTATTTTTTGGATTTAGGTTGAGAATCAACCAAAGGAGTAGAACGATGCTTCCCCCGAGTGAACACGAACGTCGTCTGCTGACTCCGCACAATCCTGGGACTACCCCCGTCAATAACTACCCGGAAAATGTAGGCAAATTTTTTTCTGATTTCAACATTTAAAAAAAAATTGTTGCTTTTCAAAAATGTAAAGGGTTTAAAAAATTATTTTTGCAAATTGTAAAATACATTTTAAGACATTATAAAAAATATATTTTTTTTCTGAAATCAATTAGAAAAGATGAAAACAATCGGCAATCTTCGAATATCTTTCAAATTTCGTTGTAGGGCTCCCCCCACGTCTCTCCAACGAAAAACCACGGGGACCGATTCGTGCCGATCCGGCAGCCGATCATGGACTGGAACACCAAGTACAGCTCCATTGTCACGGCGGATGGAGAATCTGTAATTTCATTTATTTCTTTTTAATTTATTGTTTTTTTATTTTTTTTTATTTTCATTGGAAAAGGATCACTTTGAAATAGATATTTTTAGCTTTTGTGCTTTTTTCTGGTTTTCATTGAAGAAACAAACCGAATTTTGAATTATCGATTTATTATTGATTTTTTTCCAGATGATCTCGAGTTTCAAGCGCTCCTCGAACAATCGAGCAGCAGCCGGCTCGTCGAGTTCCCACCTTCCGGCGAACAGCCACACTTCCAGTCCAAGTGCCAACTACAACACTAATCAGGTAATAATTTAAAAATTTCTGAAAAATCGATTTTTTGTTGTTGAAAATATCGATAATTTCTGCAAAGAATAAATATTTTATGCAAATAAAAAAGTTTTTTAGTCCGGAAGTGGAGATGAACCCCGCCAAGACCAAATGGTGGCTCGAGCCCTGCTAAGAAATGAGCTGCTCCAGGACAGGATTGATGATATTCGGGTGAAATTGATTTATTTATTTTTATTGTTTTATTTTATTGATTTCAGTCATGTTACAACGAGGTGGATCACGTAGACAAAGTGCTGCTGAGCCCTTCGAACGCTCTCTTCTCATACGGGCAAAAGACGCCTACCAAATATGGGTCTCCTTCGACTTCAAAGTAGGAAAAATCATATTTAAAATTATTCTTTTTTTGCAAATTTAATAAGGAAATTAACTTTGTTGATATTTATCCAATTTTACCCTATCCATCCATTAAAAAAATCATGAGATTTCAAAACTGATCTTATTTATCCAGGAAAAAACATAATAGATTTTAAAGTTTTTACTTCAGCCCCTCCCCCTTCCACACTCCACTTTCTGAAGATAGTCAGCGTCTCTTGAAGAGCCCACGGAAGCCTCAAAGAAAAGTGCCCAAAAATCCTTACAAGGTATTATAATTCTTATAATTCTAATTTTCAAATATGCATTTTTGAAATTCAGGTATTGGATGCTCCAGAATTGCAAGACGACTTCTACCTGAATCTGGTCGACTGGTCCTCGCAAAACATGCTTTCCGTCGGGTTGAATACCTGCGTCTATCTGTGGAGTGCTTGTAATAGTCAGGTAAATAAACTATTCCTTTCTAGAAATCATAAAATACCTTAAAAATGAATATTTTTAAATCAAAAATATCTTTATAAAAAGATTTTTAAAATATTCAGGTCATAAAACTGTGCGACTTGGCAACCGATCAGGACACCGTCACTTCCGTGCAATGGAACGATAAAGGCGACTTGCTGGCTGTCGGCACGAATCGAGGGTCTACTCAGGTAAAATTTAAAATTAAATAGGAAAAAATTTCTGATTTGTATTTATTTCTGTCACTCATAAGGATAATCTTTATTTTTTTATCAGAAAATCGTCTTTTCAACATAATATTTTTTATAAATTATATTTTCAGATCTGGGACATAGCGGCCCAGAAGAAGGTGTACGATTTGGATGGTCACTCTTCGAGGATTGGCTGCCTCGCTTGGAATCAAGACCTGATCTGCTCTGGAAGCAGAGACAGAACCATTCTCCAAAGGGACATCAGGGATGCCAGACGGTCCGAGAAGAAGATGAGTGCGCATCGGCAGGAGGTCAGATATTTTAAAATAGTTTTGTCCCGGTCTATTTTTTTCGAATTCGAAAATTCTAAATCTTGAAATGATAAATTTCGCTTATTCATACGATCGAAACGATATGCAATTTAAATTTAGACTTTTTTTCTGAAAGTAGCCTTTTTCATATTTTGTTACCTATTTGAAAAATTAGATATCTTTATTTATGGATTTTTATAAACCATTTTAGGTGTGCGGCCTAAAATGGTCTCCCGACAAGCAGCTATTGGCCTCGGGAGGCAATGATAATCAGCTTTTGGTTTGGAATATTCGACGACCCGATCCTATTCAGGTAAATTCTTCGTGTTTCTATAAAGTCGTATCTTCCTTCTTTTTTTTTTTTTTTTTTTTTTTTTTAAGATTACAACAATTTTCATGATTTGAATTTTCTTTACCTATCGAGCTTTATTTGTATACCTCATAATACGACGATTTGTATCTTTTAGTCGATATATTTGTCACTCCGAATCTATTATATTAGAAATTTTACAAGTCGTTAATTATAGGCATTTTTACAAATGTATGATTTTTTTTTAGACTTACACTGAGCACAATGCAGCGGTGAAGGCTTTGGCCTGGTCGCCCCATCATCACGGTCTGCTAGTGTCGGGCGGGGGGACGGCCGATCGATGCCTCAGATTCTGGAACACTCTAACCGGGCAGCCTCTGCAGTGCATTGATACTGGCAGTCAGGTTCGTGTTTTTGTCTTTTATAACAAGAAAAAGGTAAACTTAGCACAAAGACGCAAAACATCTTCTACTTTTCTAGAAGCAAAAATAAAGTTTGAAAGATTTTAAAAGAAACAAAAAAAAAGTGAAAATAGAGACGATTTTGTTTATTTGAAGGTCTGCAACGTGGCCTGGTCGAAGCACTCTAGCGAGCTGGTCTCCACGCACGGCTACTCCTACAACCAGGTGATCATCTGGAAATACCCCAGTCTCCAACCCGTCACCAAGCTCACTGGACACCAGTTCAGAGTGCTTTATTTGGTATGTGTTTTCTCTCCCTATATTATTTATGTTAAAAATTAAATTTCGTTATATTATAACTAACTCACCAAATTTTCCTAATCTTTTCTAAGAAAAATGATTTATTTTTTAAATTTTGACGATAACTAATATGACATGTTTTTATATGTTAATTCTCAGTTTACGACTTATTTTAACTTTTAAAATTTTAGGCCATGTCTCCAGATGGCGAATCTATCGTGACGGGAGCGGGAGACGAGACGCTCAGATTCTGGCACGTGTTTTCCAAATGCGGTCAGCCCAGACTTGCCAGGAGCAAGCTCAACCTCTTCAACAGTTTGCGATAAGACAAAGGGTACTAAAGGAAATGGCATTCAAACGTCCTTTGAAAGAGCTATTCTATCTTGATAGACTTTTCCTTTTGGAATTTTGGATGTTATTATTTTGAGTAACCAGACAATTTGCATAATATGCATTATTATGTCACTAAAAATTCACTGGTAATTCGAGAATGATATTTAAATATTTCAAAAAGATATATAGAAAAATGTTATTTCTCGTGCCTAACATTTTCCCCTGAAATATTGAAATATCATTTCTCAGTTATCCCCTCACTTGAGTAGAAATGCCAAATCTAGCTATTTCTTTCTTTCTTTCTTTCCTATTCATTTCAAATTACAATAATCTTTCACAGTTTCTAAGTCATTCAGATTTTCGTGAGCATTACTCAAATTACTCAAATTCATATTCAATTTATTAGGCAGATATATGAAATTGGTATGTTAGTCAGAATTAACTTAGAGAAGGATATTCTGTTTTTTTTCGAAAATCTTGCAAATTTGAATAATTTTCCAATTTATGAATCGAATTGCGTCGAATTTTCTTTGCCATTGGCTGCCGAAATGCCACAAGAGTTCTCAAGTTCATGTTCTCCCATTTCATCTGTAACATTTTCTTCTTCTTTTGTAAATCAACTTGTAAATTTTCATGTTCAACTATTTGTAAATTTCACCAACTTGAGTGAAAGAACAATGCGAACTTTACAAATGGTATATTTTCCAATGCTCCTTTGGTGCATAAACAATAACAAATACTTCCCCATCTTATCATTGATTATTTTTCTCCGACAACAATAATTCACGGCTCAAAAGTGAAGTGTATCCTTGAATTATTTGCAGACCTAGGGAGGACGATCGTCAAAACCTCTTGCGACTTACCCCCTATAGTTTATTTTCATCTGACGAAAGTGTTCCCTAGGTCTGATTATTGGATTTTCTCAAAGATGTCTAAATTAGTCGAATTATGAGTGATAATTAGGCATATGTCAAATTTCTCCATACAGATTATTGAGCATGTCTCAAATCTCATCATTTTCAAATTCAAAATTTTCCCTTCTAATCTGCAGTATTTTTTGTAGCAAACTTTCAATTTTCTTTAGTCTTTTTCAATTTATATGTGATAGTCGCGGCTTTGCTTATCCATCTTATCAATTTCTTACATCCTCATGCCAAATTTTGTCGTCTTCTTGTGTACTTTTTTGTAATAAATAAATCATGCTGAAATCTTTTATTTTGTGACCAGGAAACTCACGGAATGACTAGAAGGAATGAATTTAACATTTGTACGAGCAATCGACATTAATCAAAGCAAAGATTGTTCTTGTTGGTACATTTGTGCGTAATAGTAGAAGAAATAATAGCCTTATTGATGAAGGTTGCGCGGATGTCCTCTTGTCGTCATATCCAATCGAATGTTGCCTTCAGATTCTTCCTGGAAACCGACGAAGCAACGGCAACTGAAACTGATTTTTTAGAAAATTAATGCATTTTAGAACTTAGAAAATTTTATTCGATATTTATCGTACTTCTTTTATTGTCTTTACTGATAGAAAGAGGAAAAATGAAAAATGAACTTACTGATAAACATGGTCATCTCTCTGCAGCATCGCGTCCAAGTGTCGAATGTACCTGATTGCCAGACGCAATGTATCGACCTTCGAGATTCGTTTGTCGCTGAAAACTCGATAAAATTAAAATTTGAATTATCTTTAACAAAAATAGGTAATTTTTAAACCACAAGACATTATGACAAAACATGTGAACGAGGTTGGGAAGGACAAGATACGTAGGGACCGCAAACTATGCCCCTTTACATTTTTCGCTTTGTTTTGGAAGGTGATCATTTAAAGCCTAAAATAGGAAGTAAGTATGCTTCAAAGTGGCTAGCCATAAAAAGGTAAGGTATAATTCGATGAACCATCCAATGAAACGGGTCTGTACTAAAAATCAGCACAAAATTCGTGTGCTCACTCGTGTTCGTGGAGATTTTGCGAATAAAGACGCGTTCATTTGGGTGGCTGTCTTTATGGAATTTTTCAATAAAAAATGATTTTTATTTAATTTTTTATTGTTAGTTATATCCTAATTGATCGGTTGAAGCTAAATACTACCAAAATATATCAATTTTTGCATAATCATTTGCGGTCCCTAAAGAACGATATCTTTTCTCATACAATTTTGTTAAGTCCTGTGCTGTGCGATATCTTGCGGTTTACAAGTTTTGTCTTTGAACCAACTTGTTAGCCAACGGAAGATGATTTCTCAATCTGTCGTATCCCTCATTCACACAGCGAACCCGACATCGCTCTCGTTCGTTCCGCTTCCAGACCGAGGTCGAGTAAGGTCCGAATTGGTCGTCCAATTGGAAAGGCAAGGGCACAGTGGCTTCTGGATCAAAAGGGTTCACGACTTTGCGAGCCGCAGGACTGGAAGAGGCTGAATCAGACTTACGGGAAGTGGATGAATTCGAATCGGAGCCTGAAAATCAAATAGACTTTTGAAAGCACACAAATTATTTGTTAAACGTTGTATAAATTGTGATGATTGAATGTGTTTTCTTCTTGACATCGAAATGCTAATTCAAGTTTGCGTGACTATAATAGCTTTTGGATAAGTTAGACCTTCACTGCCAATAGGAGTCGGAATGATGATAGCATTCTGGCTGATGGATGACGACAACAGAGCCGCATTGCTGTAGAGAGCGGCGTTGAATGATGACGTCGGAATGAAGGCCATCGAAATCGATCGATTCCTGAAAATCCTTGCTGTTTTTGGGAAATAGATGGTCTGGCTGGAAAAGGAGTGCCGAATGGTAGAATAACGGAGAATACGGTAGTTGAACAAACAATGCATGGAAAGGAAGCGATTATTTTGTTGAACAACGCGAACTATGAGGATTACAAAATAAAATCAATAATGGAAGAAAATTAATAAGATAAAAAAAAAAGCTTTGTAAAGTAATACAATTTAAAATAGAAAAAATTGCAGATAAGTTTAGGTCGAAAGTGTGGAATTAGTGGAAGAGTAATGATTTGTACCACTAGCAGGTGGGAAATGGGGTGATTTTAGGCTAGAATGAAAAAAGTATGCAAATTATCCATCAGACTGATCTATTGACTAAATCAATCAATCCCTGTCATCGATCATGCGCAATGCCTTGCAACGGAGCAACTGCATCTGTGCTAACAAATCTGCCTCAGCTCATCTATTGACAGATTATGACTGTCCATAATTTATCCCTTTTATATCTACCTCTTAGGGATAGCCGAAAAGCTTTGTCGTATGAGGTTATATCCGATATTAGTCAAATAAACAAAATGTTATTGAACGACCTCACGCTATCCTGAAACAAGATTGGAATTACTTTAATACAAATAGCTTTATTAATAACAAGAAATAATAAATTATTAATCGCTGTAAGTTAACAACCCGTCAAAATTATTGCAATTAAGAGACTCTGAATGAATAAATTATAAGCTATGAGCATAAAACTAAGCAGCATTAATGATTTGAAGCACAGGATCAGCATTATCGCTCTGTCTAGATGACAACGATTTGCAACTGGATGGAAGATTCTCGTAGTTGCCTGTGACGATGTGCCAGTCGTTTATGTCGTCTGAAAGATAAATTATAAATGCCATCATCTAATTGAATCGAATGATATCGATTGATGCATCTGATAACAAATTTCGATGGAGAATCAGCCGTTAGTGGTCAATTTATACTTTATGAAATATTTATCACCTGCGTGTGATTCAACCAGTGATCTCACAACATCTATCGCTCGATCAGCACGACTTCCGCAAACTTCTTTTACAATCGGAATGTAGCACTTCAAATAGCAAACTTGGAATGTGCACAACTGATTGAGTTCAGCCTCGTAGTTCTCCAGGTTAGATGATAGGAATACCTATTAAAAAAATTGAATAAAACAAGTTTATGCGGTTAAAGTTACTTGATTAGAATCCCGTTTACTAGCCAATTGTTGCCGTCTCTGCGCAACGACTTCATCGTGACACTGCTGATCGCATTTTAAGAAAGTGATAGGCTCTGCCTCAGCAAGACATGAACGGCTCTCTGCAAGAGAATTCGTGATTTCTTTAATTTCGAAGCTAATTTTAAACATCTGTTTAAATCATTTACGAATCTGATACCTGTAAAGTGATTCCGTTTAAAGGCACAGATAAAGTTAGCTGGAGAAAAGGTTGAATCTGCTGATAAATCATTGCACTGATCGATATAACACCGGGTCTTCTGTTCTGCTAATTTACAGTAGAGTAGATATGACGAATGATCCAGAACTAGAGGATGGAATGGGAAATCGTAGAAATCTGACAATGATAGGTTGAAACTGAATTCAAAGTCGTTCTTGAATTTGGAGTTGCAGGTCTGAAATCATTCTATTGTAGCGGTCAAAGTAAGTGAAAGTTATAATGCTGAATAATGTTGCAGATAGTGAGAAAAGACGAGAGACACAGGAAATTACGTACTACTCTTTCTACTGTCCCACGCTGACTTTCTTTCTCTGGCACTCTGCCTCTCTTTGCGCATAGTTCATACGCGCATTTCTCGCAAGGCGCGTTTTAACGCACGAATTTTCATTTAACTTGACCGATACAATATTTGAATTATGAAAAGTTTTGAATTTTTAGACAATTTAAGACTTCGTGGAATAAATCCTTGCTACGTTAGATGAAAAATGCACTAAATGCTTCCTTAGTTTTTCCTAACCATATCAGGTAAAAGCATAACTCGTGAATTTTTCGATACCTCAAAACAATTGGCGTCAGTACCATTGGCATCGGATATATACATGAAGTCCCGCTTGAATCTGTAATCAAATTCAAAGCTTCCTTTAGCATCAAATTTACTTTTGAGATAACGATCAATAAAGTACCTGGTGACATATCCAATAACGCAGGTAATCGAGCAGAAGACAATCACGAACACGGGACGGGGCTGAATGAACATTTCTCGGGTAGAGAGGAAGGAGGGAGAATGCAGGGAATGCGATACGAGGCCAGGACGGGAAGGAAGACGATGTGAAAGGGAAAAGACGAGGAGAGGTAGATGAAGAAAAAGCTGAATCGAGAGATATGAAGACTAGCTGTGACGTAGACGGAAGGACAGCAGCATCGTAGAAATCCCCAATCAAGTCACACACTCATCCATCTGTAAAGGTCACCCAGTTTCAGGGATATCATTAGGGAGATATTGAGTAATTTTTACAACAAGTTCTAGGCGACCTATGAAGAAGTTTGCATTAGGTTAGGAGACACACCTATTCATACAGAAGAGGATGGCCAGCTTCACTAGCGTAAAATTTAGTGATTCATCCAGTGGATTAATTTTGAAGATCGGCGTATTAGTTGCGAAGACTTTTGGAGATCCTATCTTCCATAAAGAAGGCCATGTTGGTTTTCCCAAAATTTATAGTATTCCACCTAAAGTGGGAACTAAAATATGATTATGAAACTTTCGCTATTAATATGACGAGTTTGATCAAATCCAATTTGTTTACAACATTTATTTTCCTCGTTCAAATCATTCCGATCAATTATTCTTCTTCTTGTAAATCAACGGATTGGTCGGCTCAACCCCGATTTCTTCCATTTTCTTGGTCTTCGCGAAGATGAGCGATGAAAATCTGCTGAAGAATGCAACCAGGGAATAGAGCAGAAGGGCAAATGCCGAGAACAGGGCTATGTACCTGGAGAGGTAGACTGTGGATTGCCATAGACTTATCTGAAAATTAAAATTTAGAGTCGGAACTAGGCCACGGTTCTAAACGGGTCGAAAATTCTCGATACGGCCCGAACCGTTAGAACCCTGAACCAGATGTTAAAGTTCTAAAGTCAAAATCATGTCTCTGATTGAATCATTCAGTCTGACTTACATTGCACTTAACCACCGCCGAAGGCAAAAATTCATCGAATTTAGCGTTGCTAATCCAAATCGAAACGACGTAGCGAAAACTGTTCAACCTGTCCCAACCTTGCTCCTTTGAGGCTGCTCCTACTGAAAAATATATTTAATTTTAGGTGAAATTAAAAATTGCTAGAAATTAGCTGTTACCCACGAACATTATAGCAACCGTGTAGAGTACTGATAATAATAAAACGATAGCATTTCTGAAAGATTCTTCCTTAGATTTATATTTTTTTGGAGTTTTTACCTAACAAGTTGTCTCGCCGACTGTTCAGAATTGAACATGGCTGATAATTTCTGAGACCCTCGAAAGTCGAGACAAAGAAATAAAGACGCAAGTAGGAAAAAGATTGAATAAATTAACAGCGACATTGAAGCTAAAATTGAGTCTAATGAATGAATAGCAGCTATTTAAACCTGTGAATATGGCTAGTACGGCAAATCCGACTATTCGATAGACAAAAGTGCTGATAACTCCAATAAGCGAGAACTCTTGGATGGGTAAATCATAAGTGATGTGCAGCGATTGCTCGATTGCACGGTAGATGCTAAATAATAGCGTTTTCTTTTAGAATTTTTAAAATTAGACGATCTTGTACTTACCTATTATGATAAGTCCAGTATGTGTTGTAGTTGCCAGCCAATTCGAGATCTCTCTGAGTTGGATAGTAGGTCTTCAGATGAGTCAGTAAATTGGCTGAAATCAACGAATTATATAGAGCTGATCTTCACTAATTTTATAGAACAGAATACGAATTTATTTATTTGTACCAACCTGCGGCAGTATCAATACTTGAGTCGTTTAGAGACTCTTGATACATCAAATAGACCATTCGCGCTAGTCGGGATCGGTCGGCCATAGCCTAAAAATAGTTTTAAAAGAATATTTTTGGGCTTCAATAATTCCCTAAAATACGGTTTTTCTCTACTTAAAATTTTTCTAACCAAGACAAACTTTTATCGATTTCAAATCATTTTATTGCAAAATTTCAATGCGTCAATTGTTATGCATTTGCTACCAATTCATTTTCATTTGTTTATGCGTAATGTATTGAGATGAAGGAAGAATGGGTCAAGTAATTCGTAATTCGGATGATAGGATTAATGAAAGACTAGGGCAGAAGGGAAGAGGGGAGAAATGAGATGAGCTGGAGAGATATGGGGTGGCTCTTCTAAAGAATGGCCTTCAGAGAATGCTTTGGTGTATGAAATAAAGGAAATCTTATGTTTCTCAAAGATGAAGGACAATATGAAATGTCGCTCGATCTCATGGGATTTTTATGATTATTTCATTTTCAAAACTTAATAAATCTATTACACATGTAAAATCTGTCCATTTGATAGATTTCAGTAAAATTTCAATTATTGTAAATCCAGCAAATCTAGCATTTATGAACAGTCTGCTCCATTGTTAAATACTTATAAAACCAGTCTAAAAATTTAGCAATGGAGCAGGTTTATCGATTTTTGAATATTCTTTTACCTTCAACTCCCTCTCAAATTTGAATTCCAAACCTTCCTGCTCAGGACCCGATTCTTCATTGTAAACGATCCAAGGAAGTAGTAAAAATAAGGCGACGAAAATTAGAAGTAAGCAAATAGTGGTTTTCAGTTCCATATTTTCTGGAAAATCGAATGAACTTGCTAAATTCTCCTTTTCTCGATATTTTTTTCAAATCGTATCCTAGGGATGCTATGGCAATTTCATCTTATTTGCATTTCACTTCAATAAAGATAAAAATAGCATTCTTCCATAAAATTTATTATCTTCATTGTAAAATTCATCAACACTTGGAAAACATCAAGTTTTCAATTGAATGGGGGATAAAATTTTCGAAGTCAACCACAAAAATAACAAAAGCAAGGGAATAAATAAAATAAATAAGTAGGGGAAATAACTTAGATTGCTGTTCGGGGGTTTCACCTGCACCTGCAAAATGAGAGAACGCTTCGTTGGATGATGGAATTTTAAGTGACTTGGAAGAGAAAATGACAAAAACTGAAAGATATCTTATCGTGTAAAATCTGCTCAAATGCTAAAAATTTGCAATGAAGCATTTCACGCGAGAAAAATATTTTCACTTCTTGAATAGTGCAAGGCAAAAGGCAGTGGGAAAAGCAGAAAGGACGGGGGATGGGGGTAATTTGTAGAAAAAATTCGAGGATACTACCTAAATGTTTTTTATAAATCGCCCCTGACCCAAAAAATTGGAAGTAAGCACCAAAGCTGGCATTTCCGTGTGGGTAGACTGAAGCGTCTACTGCTCGACCTCAGCAGCGTACGAAGCATCGCCGTCCAGTTCGCCCTCGTCTTCGGCGGAGGCTTCCTGGAAAATTTCATTTTTAAATTCAAGTCCCTTTTCTAAAGTTCAAATGCTAGTTAAAAATAAAACTTTTAAACATTTTTCAAAATTACAAATTTTCCTATTTTAAGGGAGATTGATAAAAACCGATCAGTTTGATTTAAATTAGCGATTTTTAGGAGAATGAAAATACCTGGTACTGCTGGTACTCGGAGACGAGATCGTTCATGTTGCTCTCGGCCTCGGTGAACTCCATCTCATCCATGCCCTCGCCCGTGTACCAATGCAGGAAGGCTTTGCGGCGGAACATCGCTGCAAAATTAAATTATTTCTTCGTTTTCAGGAACAAAGTCAAGTTTAGAATTAAAAAGGACATATTCAAAATAGGTCTCAACTTTGAAAACGACCCTATTATTAAAAAATCAAGTATTCGATTTTCTAGGCTCTTTTCAAATAGATTTGTCTTCCAAAAATCCAAGACAGTTCAATTTTAGACTTCAAAAACCACGACTAACATTTGTTTGTTCCGAAAAAAAATCAATAAATAAACTCACCAGTAAACTGCTCCGAGATGCGCTTGAAGAGCTCCTGGATGGCGGTGGAGTTGCCGATGAACGTGGCGGACATCTTGAGTCCTCTTGGGGGGATGTCGCACACGGCCGTCTTCACGTTGTTCGGGATCCACTCCACGAAGTAGGACGAGTTCTTGTTCTGCACCGACATCATCTGGTCGTCCACTTCCTGGAAATTTGACTTGTATTTTTTTTTTTTAATTTACTTTTTTCAAAAATAAAATAGCGTATTTTAAGTTTAAGAGATTATTTGCAGAAATGGAAGGAGCAACTTTTTTATTGAAGAAACGAATATTTTTGTTGTTGTTTCCCAAAAATTTCAAATGTTCTAACCCTCATGCTCATCCTGCCTCTGAACATAGCAGCGACAGTCAAGTATCTGCCGTGACGCGGGTCGCACGCGGCCATCATGTTCTTGCTGTCGAACATCTGGAATTTCGAATTTCAATGGATTTTACCCAATTATTTTTAATCATAGAGAAAGCAGTTTTCCCTCCAAAATTACAAGAAATTTGGAAGAAGGTGTTCACTTTTGAAAATGATAACTACTTCTAGACAGTTCCTATTTTGTTTATATTGTTTCAGACTCGACGATTTTTTTTCCATAAATCCCAATATTCCTCTACCTGCTGAGTGAGTTCAGCGACTGTGAGAGCTCTGTAGGCCTGAGTGCCCTTGGCCGAGAGCGGGGCGAATCCGGGCATGAAGAAGTGGAGACGGGGGAAGGGCACCATGTTGACGGCCAGCTTGCGGAGATCGGCATTCAGCTGTCCGGGGAAGCGGAGGCAGGTCGTCACGCCAGACATCGTCACCGACACTGCAAATGCCACCTTCTATTTTTTTTCAAATTTCTTTCAGCTTTAACCAGCAGAAGTAGAAAGATTCGAATTTCAACTAGATTTTTTTTTCAAAAATTGAAAAGATTCATAGAAATTCAGCTTTAAAAAGAAGATGAAGATTTTGTAAGTTTCAATGAATTTTCGATTTTTCTCAAGTTTAAAAGCTCACCGAGATGGTTGAGATCTCCATAGGTGGGGTTGGTGAGCTTGAGGGTGCGGTAGCAGATGTCGTACAGGGCCTCGTTGTCGATGCAGAAGGTCTCATCGGTGTTCTCGACGAGCTGATGGACAGAGAGGGTGGCGTTGTAGGGCTCGACCACTGTGTCGGACACCTTGGGCGAGGGCACCACCGAGAACGACGACATGATGCGGTCTGGGTACTCCTCGCGAATCTTCGAGATCAGCAGGGTGCCCATTCCCGATCCGGTTCCACCGCCAAGGGAGTGAGTCAGTTGGAAGCCCTGAAAATTGCATTATTCTACTTTCTTCTTTTTTTTTAATCTTCTAAAAGAATTTTTAGGATTTTCATTATTTTTTGATGATCTGAATGTAGTGCTGAACATTTTCATATTAAATTTTCCAAATTTGAAAGAATTTCTATTTTCCAAGTTCCTGATTTCAAGTTTTCAACTTTCAAGTTCCCATTTTTTCTCACCTGC